>APFE031642666.1:0-14819 GCA_000404065.3 Pinus taeda
CTCCCTTTTCGTAATTTTTCCCTCGAACCCAAAAAGGTAGAAAACAATATCTAAGGGATCCTCTTGACCATGTGGACCAAGGTGTACCTTTTTTTCGCAAATAGTCAATCTCAGCCTGAAAAAGGGGTAAATGTATACTGAGGTGATGTCATTTCATTTACTTTAACTAGTTCAAAATGACAAGTACTCGGCAATATTTTCATTCTTCGAGAAACATAAAAGAGTTTCAAGATGACTCCAGGGGTTCCTTTTTCGTTTGTTTAATGAGTCCGAAAAAGAGATAAAATAAAACTACCAGAATTGGTCAATAATGATCATTGTTCACATTGAAGGAACCTGTAAATGCACAAGAAACACACCCATTACCGATATCGAGAGAGAATTTTAAAATACTATGAAAATTCTTGACAAAATGACTTTCAAAACTTATAAATAGGTAAAAGTAATTTCATTTTTTACCATTTTAGAAAACTGAGATCTAAAAGTGCTTTTTGTACCCAAATTCTCTTGATTTTCTAGTGGCTGCTATGGGAGATCTAGGGTACCATTTCACGAGCCATCAGCAACAGGTAAGAGCCTCATCCCTGCTCTTGCATTTTATTACTTTTATGCATTTTAAATGGTGTTTTCTTATGCTAAAAAGGAGATTTTTTTTTTTATTTTTTTTTAATTTACAGTGCCAACGACCATCGCAGTTTTGGTCATTGGACCCGTGATTGTCGTGCTTGAGCCTAAAAGCTCATGCGATGCCATTGAACTATTTGCAAAAAAACATGCAATGGTGCCGAGGGTGGGTTTTAAAGAAATAAAACTCTCTTTTAAGTAAAAAATGATGATTTTGATCCATGAAAAAGGCATTAATAAGCGTTTAAATGTTGATTTGCATGAGAATATGGCCTTGGAGTGGAAAGAAAGGGGCCATGAGGCCAAATATCATCAAGCAGTTGGAAATCCTACATGCATAAACACTCTGAGGGATTGCGGGCTGCTAAAATTCTTCAGGACCACAGGGTTGAGAGCTTAGATGGAGTTACTACCCTATCTTATCAGTCTCTAGGATGTAGATCGAGATATATTCGTCATAAAAGGCTAGGAACTAGAATAGGAGGAGATGGATATCTAATTCATCAAAGGATTGTCTAGCGAGGGGAAGTAGTTCAACTATTTGGATCTTGCTAAGGAGGTGAGAGTACGGGGGCTTAGTCCAGAGGTATTGTCCTGGTGCCAAAATAACCAATGGAGGTAAGGTGAACATTGCAACAATCACCAACAAACTCATCTTGAGAATCATTTTTTTTACTATGGCTTATATATCTAGCATGAAAGCCTTACATAAGGCTTCAAAATATGAATTCCAATATCTTACCGTATGCTTGACCCCCACCGTCTTCAACTGGTGTGGAGGCCTTTTGGAAAACATGAAACTTCAATTGACCCAGGCAAAGCATGTGCACCTGAAGCAATTTGGGTTTGGTTCTATACTTCTGGCCTAAGTTTTGGAGGGAGTTCCCCTATTATGGTATTAGTTGGAAGAGGTACCAAATCTTCCCCCCAGAGATCTAAAATTCGTGAGATGGAGCCAGCTCATGCCTCGAGGAAGCATCAATGAACATATTCATTATCCACCATAGTTTTTCACTTGGCTAGAATGCCAACTACTTGTGGTACATGACTATGCTTATGCTATCACAAAATTCAGGTGGGATCTAGATCTACCTTTGCCATGAGGCAAATAGTGGACCGATGCAGGTGAAAACATGTTTTTTTTATTTTTTCAAGTATTATGATTTTTTGTAAGAGCATAAACTAAGACTAAACTTATCATAAATGTGCAGATGTGGGAATAGAGAGACCACCAAGCATTTCTCCAATAGCATGTCGAGTTGCTCATTCGATAGTCGCTGCAGATTATGAAGAAAGGGTTGACCCCTTAGCCATGACGGAGCCCAATTTGGAAGCAATAATGTAAGGAGTCCCACATTATGTTGCTATTGATGATGTTCCACTCCATTGGTAGAGACACACTGTGGGAGTTTCTGCGAGACTGGGTCGAGTGCTGGGCCAAGTGATCAGGGTGGTCTCGTGCTATCATGAGCACTCTGTAGTTTGATAGTTTATCTAGGTCTTTTACACATTTTGTAGGCTTTGAAAGCCAAGTGTCTTAGAACACTTTATTTTGATGTAAACACTTCGACAAACATATATCTATAATATAATATATATATATCTATATATAATTTATAATATATTAATATATAATATATAATATATAATATATATATATTCATGTTTTATTTCTACTTATGTGTTCATAACATGATTCAGTTTTATAAATGGCGTAAATGCCTATTAAGAATAAAAATTGCTAATGCATTGGTTAATGTATTTAAATTACATGGACTATGTTGATATGTAATGTAATAAAAATTTCTTTCCAGAAATCTAATAGATAGATACATACACAACATTCATGGATTGATTACTGATTAATGATTATTTAATTGTAACACAACGAACTGTGAATCCAACTTGACATCTAAATCCCTGATTCCAAGAGAAACTGCTTTTGACAAGAGTTCAACAGTATTATTGGTTGCTCGACCAAGGCATATAACTCATAAATTAATCATCTCTCCATTAGGGTCATGGATTCTCCATGCTGCAAAATAGAGGTTATGTGTGCTACAACAAGAACCATCAATAAAACCAACGTAATGTCCTCATGACATATGCAAACCAAGTGGAACATAGGGTAAGCAGAAAAACTTAAGTTTGCAAAGAAAACAAACACATCAAAAATAAAAAATGCACACTAATGAATTAACACACTAATGTACAAAAGTTATTACATGAACGAACTCACGTAAATGCTTAGATGAAGTCCATTTTTGGACTCCAGTAATCAATCAACAGAGAAAAAAACTGGAGTTTTACCATTGACATGATGTGTAAGCATTGACTCAGCCAAAAAATAGTGTAAAAATCATAAAAGTCTTTGACCTCATGCCCCTCGGGCGAGTGAGGGTTGCAAGTGATAAGATGGAAACCCCATTGTGATAATGGGCAAATGTTAGAGACTTGGTGAAAAAATCTCATGAAAGGAGGCATGAAAAACTTGATCATATGACAAGGAAAAGGGGCCACAAGTTCAAAGATTTTGACAATTTCAGGATAAACTAAAATTTCAATAGATAAGGTTGCAGTGATGTTCTCCATATTACCCTCCAACAAGACTTCATGCACCAGGACAGGTGTATTAAAATGTGAAACAAATGCTTCAAGATATTAGGGCATCTCATCGAGGCTAGGAAGAAAAGAAGAACGATGATGTAGATTGTTCCAGGGAATTTCATCTAGAGACATGAACTCAATGATAACTCTCGTCGATGGTGAATGTCTCATTCAAAGGATATGGAGAATCCCAAGAACCTAGCCTAGGAGATGGCATGTAAGTATTGAAGTTCATACTGAAGACAATATGAATTTCTGAAGTGGCCATTGAGGCTAAGACAATTTCTTGTTAATTTATCTCCAATGGACTTAAGGGCATAAATTCATCGAATGAGTCAATGTGATCATCGGTATGGATAATCCAAGGATCCATAGAGTCTGAGATCATATTAACTAAATGAAAACTCAGAGCTGGGAGAGAAAAGGTACCCATTGAAGCAAAGTCTTTGAAGAGACCTACGCCCACACTCTCGTAAGGAATCTCAGTATTTCCAACTTAAGGAATGTTGTCGTTCAATGAACCAAAAGAAAAGAAGGATCGTTGATTAAATAGTGAAAAATTTTCCTTTATGAGGAAAAAAAGGTACGTGAAACGAAGAAGACATCACACAAAACATGGCATGACTCCAGCTTCATCTGAGAAGAAGGTTGTAGTTGAGATTGGCCTCTACAACTTCTACTTCTAATCCAATAGTCTTTCCTTCTAATGTAATCAGCAAGTTCATAAGAATACCATATGGTTACGAACCTCTACCATCAAAGGCTTCCAAGGTGTTCAGATTGGTTAAGAGAAGGAGATCCAATGGTTTTCCTACACTAGATTGACATGATGTAGGTAGTGGCACTTTCACCAATAACCATTCGATGAATCTTCTTTCCTTTGATAAGGACGTGGATCAAAAATGAAATTTGATGAGGAAGATGAGGCACATTATTATCTAGGTTGAAAGTAATTAGACTTGAATCAGAAGGATCGATAGCACCTATAGCAGATAAGAATGACTTCTTTTGTGTTGGAAAGGATTGGAGAACATCCATGGTACACATCACCAAAGGTGCCTGAGCTAAATCCTAAACAATATTATAGTGTTGCATAGCTCTAGCATTCAGATTAAAAGATGACTTCCAAAGAACACCTTTTTGAGGTGGTCGGACGACAGACTCACTGTTAGGATGCTCAATATGGAGTAGACTAGAACTGAATGGAGTAGAACTAGAAGAAGTATTAGTGGCTTCATTCTCCATCATCTTCTTAGATGGGGCTTGATATACCTTATTTCGAGTAGCGATCGAGATAGGTGATGAACCTTGCATCATGAACACTTGGGAACCTAAGGAAGCAGAAGGCTAAGGTTGGTCTGCCAAATGGGTATGTTGTGATGGAAAGGATTTTTTTAAGACATTCGGAGTCCCTTTTAGCAAGTGACTAACTTCATATCATTGGGGACAATCCTTAGTGTAATGATCCTCCTCATAGATGTGGTAAGGATATTTTGCCTTTCCTCTAGAAGAATCACCAGTAGAGGATTTAGGAAGGTCCTATCTTAGTGAATCGGCTTTGGCCTTACCTTTGCCCTTATTTTTAACTTTAGAGTTCTTATCTTCTCCGGTAGACTAGACAATATGTACCTCAGAGGTTTTACCAGGATTGGATGAATTTTTGGAGGGATTATTGGAACAAGTTTTCAAGACAGATTTATGTTTCAAAGAAGCTCTCGTGGAGGTCTGAGACATAGAAACAATCGCATCGTCAACATGTCGTGTATTTAGAGACTTCGATGCTATCAGATTCAATGATGGTCTCAGAGCATGAAGTAACATCTCATACAATGTTATGTCATTATCCATGCATAGCTATGTCCTTATCAATTTTTCTGATGCATGATTTTGTGAACCATTATGTTAACAACTCATTAACAATACCAAACTTGATGAGGCGACACCAATTTCTCCAATTAGTGGCAACACCTGTGAGAGTTCTTTGAAAGAGTCGAAGATGGATAGAATAATTGACATACAAAATGGAGGAGCACCAGAGGTGATATGTCATCACATGGGCTTGTGAATCCTCCTTCGCTTTTCCCTCAAATTTGGGGCATTCGCTTGGGATTTTCATTGGAACTGGAGGCCAGTGAGGTGAATGAAGAATGGGATTGCTCGTGAGCCTCAAGACATCAAGCAACTCCATCATATCCAAGTAATGAAATTGTGTGTTAAACAACATATACGGCCTTTGAGGATAGCCAAACTACAGAGTCCATCCTTGTATTTTAAGTATTTTTCCTCCACACTGGAGCATTTCGTCAATATGGAACTTGGTTTTGTCCCCACTGAGGGTTAGCTTGCCCATGAGTAGGCTTCGGTCTAGGGTAGGCTTGATACTGCCCTGGCATAGGCCACTGATAAGAATTGTACGTGACGTACCGGTTATAAGGTTGTTGAACCTATTGACCCTGAACTTAAGGGGATTGACCTTGCTGCTACAGGGGTTGACCTTGACCTTACGAAGACTGACCTTGTTGATACACATATAAAGCTTGTTGTTGCCAAGGCTGACTTTGTTCCTGCAAAGGCTGACTTTTTTGTTGTAAAGGTTGACGTTGCTGCTCCAAAGGTTTGCCTTGTGAGGACAAAGGTTGGGAGGACTACTCAACAAACTAAGTTTGTGGCTACAAAGGTTGTTGCGGTTGTGGCAAAGGTTGCCCTTACTGCTGCAATTCTTTCCCTTGCTAGTGCAAAGATTTCCCTTGTTGTTTTGAATGTTTCACTTGTTGTTACAAAGGTTGTCCTTGTTTTTGCAAGGGTAGATGGAAAGTTCTTGGGGTTATACCTTGAGGGTATTGATAGTTTCCAAATTGGATCTAGCCATATCCACCAGGAATAGTGGATTGAACAGGTTGAACATAAGGTCCAGCTTGAGGAATGTAAGGCAGATTAACTAAGGCTTGCTAACCATATGGGACATAAGTCTTTTGAAATGGGACCTGAGCCATATATGGCTCCTGATATTGGACGTTACTTGACCTAGATGGACCAACAGGGTTAGGAATAACACCATAAAAAGGTTTATTCATTCCAACCATGTGTGTTTTTAATCCACCGACATTGGTTTCATTGGACATAAGAGGAATATGCCCCTAGGTGGTGGCATAGTTTTTCCACTTGATGGAGGGGTAAAAGAACTTACTAAGATCTAACCTGAGACATTTGATTGAATCGAAAGAGTTAGTGGAAACAAGGAAAAAGGATGAGATGGAATGGTAGGTTGAAAAGGAACTAACCTGACTGCAGTTTCTACAGTGGTTTGAGAGTTCTTGTTCAAAATGAACGACTTGATGTAGGCATAGCATTTGAATACCATATGGAGTTTTGATACAATGATGAGGCACTAGGAGTACCTGAGACTAACTGAGCTAATGTGGTATAGCCATGTGGTAACATGGATCTACTAGTTCTAGGATAGTAGAGATACGAGACTCTTTCTATATAAGGAAAGCTTTCTGGAGAGAATTCATATCCATGCTCATCATCCACATGAGGAGTATTGATAGTGGAAAATTTTGAATGACTGGAGAGGAGACTGAGATTTCACCTTCTAACTCCATAAATGGAAACAATTGGTGACAAGGAACCCAAGCTGTACGAGGATATAACTCCGAAGGAATATTAGGTCGATTGTATCGACTGTAAGGGTGTTGAGGAGATATCACAATAGGATCAAACAATGGACTTGATGAATAGACAGCAACCCTCTATGGACTTTCAGGAGTTTGTGGACTCTGAAGGGTCTGAATAGGATTATTAGAGGAATCTGGATCAAATTATTGATGTGACCAAGAATCTAATGGGGGTAATGAGAAGACAAAGGTTGGATGCGCAGAACAATTCCAAGTTCAAAACCTTAATCCTCAAGTGATTGAGGAAGTTCCAGATGAGCTCCTTGGGAGGACCCTTCAGTAGCAGAAAATGAAGGGGAACTATGAGATGGATTAAATGGTTCAACCACAATGACTTCCTCTCAATAGCAAAAGAAAATGAAAATTCGTTTAGGGCTTTAACTATCTTGAAATTAATTTGGAATTACTTGATTTAGGTCTAAGAAGCAACTACTTAGGATCAACATATTTATCACGGATAGTTATGTTTTAGAAACAAAAACATTTCCTTTTCATCTTCTAAGAGTCAAGAAAAGGGAAAAAAGGTGATTGTAGTCGCTTTCAATAGTTTTGCGAGCTTGAAAAGACAAGTTCCTTGACGATATTTTCAAATTTAAAGAGTCAGAAAATATCAAATGATTGCTGAGGTGAATCTAAGTAAAAGGAGTACCAAGTAACCATGAACTACAATATACACCTCAGCAAATAAATTTATATATAATTTGATGTACGTGCAGGAAATCTCCGTAAATTTTGTGTTCAGTGTATCATGTTTACAGGGTCGCAGACACAACTCCCTATGGATAAAGATTTGCAACCTATGGGGGTCTCCCTTTATATACGTGATGGTACGGGGAACACAAGTCTGTGCTAGCATTGTATAATGCCAAAGCGAATGACAACTACTAAGTTTTTAAGACATCAGAACACGTCTCTAACTTAAACCAATAGATATGAACGTTAATGTTTCAAATGCTACTTCTATTAACTGATATATTTTAATGTTGATCTTGTAAATATGTTTCAATTTAAATGCCTTAACGATGTTACCTGTTCCTAAAATGTAAAGTAGATGATGAAAGGGAATCCTTCAATTCAATGAAAGCTACCTATGTAGGGAAGAAGATCAGTCAAATCATGCATCAAACCAAATTAAAAAGTGCATCCATGACAATCTTCAAATGCTAAAGGAAAAATATGAAATCTGCTCTTTCATATGATAGGGAAATATAATGCCAAAAAAAATCTTAAAGAAATATTTCCTTAATATATAATGATGATTTTTTCTCCTTTTCAAAACGCAATTAATGTAATATAATGAAAAGTAAAAGAGAATGCAAGCAAGCCACCAAATATGAAAATCTTTTTCACATAAATGATTTGAATTCAACTCAAAATGCCTCGAAAACTATTAAAAGAATAACACTTTCACTTATACCTTGAAACACAAAAAATTCAAAGAAAACACTTCCTTTTGATTCCAATGAGACAATCAATTTGTAATATATCATTCATCAAACAAAACTTAAGCGACTTTCGCAATATCCGCTAATGAAAATGACTTAAGGCACAAGAGCCAAAAAGTGATATGAAAAGTATGTTTGAACACACAAAGACTCATTAACACAGGCAATGGATCTCTAATCTCTGATGAGAAGACCAACCAGTGGATGAAGGTTGACCTAGAAGACCTAGGACCCTAAAAGGCTAATCAAAATTCAAGCTCACTGAAACCAAGTTAAAAGACAATTGCAATCAGACAATGATATAGTCAATGAAGAGCACACTGGAAAATCACTGGGAGAAGGCAAGTAGAACTGAAAATAAGAAAGAAATCCCTAAATTTCTTAATTTTATGTAATCATCACACTTGTTAGAAGGAAAGTAGCGATCATCACTATTGTAAGTAGAAAACCCAGGATATCATCGCGACTGTCAGGGTCAAACCCACGATGGTTGAGAAAAACAAAAAGTAAACTCAAAATATTTAGGAATAGTTCAAATTAACAACCTTCAGAAATCTACCAGAAAGTGACACTAACTATAGAAAAGCAATGAATTCTTAAAATGAATGGTTTGTCAAACTCGTCAAAAGACAAGGTGAAGGATCGAAAGGAAAGGGTCATAGGTTTTTTAGCAGAGTCACCATTTTGTTGACAAGGTTAATCCTGTTTGCAGATAGAGACAATCCCTATAGCCCAATGAGTGGTTTTAGCAACTGAAGTGACAATCAACTAGACATCTTCCTAGATTATAATTGAAAAATAGAACTAGAGAGATGACCTACCATGCTCTGATGCTATTCTAATTTCCTTTATTGAGATCCTCGAACTGCTTGTGTCACGGTCTTGTTCCTACTTCTTTCAGCACTTTTGTACCTACACAAGTGATCAAGAGACAAAAAATCATGCCTTAACACTGTGCAATAGGAAATCATCACGATTTTGAGCTTCATAAGGGAGATGACCCTCATTTTAGGGTTTTAAGGGTTATTTCTTCAAGGAAATCTCCAGACAATTTTCAAGCAAAGTTAAAGGAGGGATCTGAACTGTATACATGGATGAGTATAATTTATAATGATCATGTCCTGGGAACTTCGGGGTATGTCATAAGGAAGTGCAAGAGGAGTGACAAAATATTGTGTAACAAGGTGGACCACCATGCTTTGTCCAATCAATCCATAAAATGCAATGTCCATGGCGCGTTGAAATGTTGCACCAACATCAATTAACCCAAATGACATTATCCTGAATGAAAATTTACCCCACTTAGTGAGGAATGTTGTTTTAAATCTACCAGGCTCTTAGACTAGAACCTGATTGTATCACGAATACCCATCCAATAAAAAATACATTTTTGAACCTAATATTTTTTACAATATATATTCCATAGATGACATAGGGCAGTTGTCTTTGTCTGAGGCACGGTTTAGGTTGGAAAAATCAACACACAAGCATATTTCTCGAGACTTATTCCTTATCAGGACCAAGTTAGTTACCTGGGTATAATGTCACACTTTATATATGGTTTGTGCATCCAACAACTTCCTTAACTCCTTTTGAATGAGAGGCTTAAGCATAGGATGTACCTTCCACAACTTTGTTTGGAACATCTTGTCTCATTATTTGATTGGAATTACATCCTGGATAATTTTGTATCATAAGTTTTGAGCTTGTCATATGTTCATGTGAATACATCTTAGTATTGCTTGAATAAGATGATAAAATCTTGTCACTCCTATGGTGTGCATCAAGTAGGAAGATTGACATACTTCAGATCCTTTTCTGGTCCCAAATTTATCTACTCGTGCAACAACGTTGATATGTGGGTATTTGCATTGTATAGCCCTGGGAAGTGATTAAGCAAGTCATACAAATTTTCTAATGATACCACACCTTCTGCATAAGGTTTCCTTTACTTGTGCGAGCTGCATCTTGGAATTCCTTCTCGTGCTCATATTCATTAATCACTTCATATTTGAATACATCGGTGTTCGCCATAAAATGTACTATCTATTGGTCATCATTGAAAATGTGTATATTAGTAATATTATTAGGGATAGATGGTTTATGAAGAACTTTTACAGAAAACATATCCATCATCAACGATAACATAGCAACAATGTTTTTTAATGCATCTGTAGCATTGTGCGTTCTAGGAACAATCATAATATTGAAAGCTTGGAAATGTGAAATCAAACACCATACCTCTTGTTGATAACTTTTGAGATGAGGTGACATAGAGTGTATGGTATCACATACCTATTGTACAATAAATTTTGAGTTACCTATTTTTTTGAGAACCATGAAATAGAGGTTGATGGATCTTTGCAAAACCAGGATGAGTTCTTCGTATTTTGCAGTGTTGTTCATCCACTCCAATTCCAAGTAGCTAGAGATCATATGTTTTCTCTGTTGCAGGTCTATTAAAAAACAACTAGCATGAGAGAATTCCTATGTTTTGGAACCATAAAAATACAGTGTCCATATATCATATGTACAAGGGCTATGTACTACACTAGTACCATTATTATTATTACATCTAACTATACAAATATCATTTTCACCAGTTGGACTACGAAGGAGATACAACTTTGTACCTAGTGGGACTCAGGATGGGTGAGCAAGGTAACACCCCAATTCAATTTCTAGAAAGAAGTTGCCAAAGATGAGATCGAAAAAATACATTAGCTCATTCTCACACTCTAAGGGATTTATCGTGTGTTTGATGTACCGCTCTGAGTTCAACCAGATATGATTGTTTATGCCCTTATATGGAAGCCACAAATGTTACACGTCCATTGCAAAGTACCCCTGCAACTTGCTAGAAATGTCACTCCTCAATAACACACCATATGCTTCTCGAATGCCCATAATTACTAGGTTTATACATTGGTGAACTCAGTGATCAGGTGATAAATGAATAAGCACATTTTTTAGTTCACCAATTGCATGGACAAGAGTGCTATTGAGTTGAATGACTTGTGCATCCATAATATCCCATTTTGTGTTGATTTTATTTGTTACAGATAGGGGCATTATGTTTATTGATGCATCAGAATCAACTAAGACATTGTGTACATTATAATTGAAAATTTCAAATGTTAACAGAAATGGTGGGTGGAGTGTGTTTACATTGAATGTTAAAGCATTAAGTACATATTCCAGGGAACTACAGGAACTACTAGATTTGGTTCCCTTTTGTGAATAAGCATAATTACCTGAGATGGACTATTGGAGTGCATGTAGGAACATGTCCCGCTAGCTCGCATTATTTGTTAACTCCAATAGTAAGATATTCTCACAGGCCTTTTTCGTTTCATCAACTATGTTTTAGTACATTGTGGGACATATTTATGAAGTGTCTGGAGGAGTTGGCTTGTCTTCTACTTCTAGAGTGATGGAATTACTTTTACTGCTTGCAGAAGTTCTTTTCACTATAACTTCATTCCAAAACGTATTCTCAGTGTTTTGTGTTGATTTTACGGGCATAATGATATTTCTTAACAAACATTCCTTCAATTTCTACTTCATCAACTCTTGTGTAGGAGTTGACCCTTTCCTTCTTAAGTTATATCATTTGTTTTTATTATGGGCCAGGTCATTAATCAATGATTACTTTTTGGCATTCCTATTTCCACCTGTGAGTATGCTATTGGCATTATGTTTCTGGTATGGTTATAGGTTACAGATGTTGTACTTGATGGCAACACCCATGGCAAGGGCTCTCAATATGATGAAAATTAAGAAGTATGCAGGAGAACAGTTCAGAAGATGCGTACCCGCAGGTACGCTGTGCAGGGACCGCGTCCCGACACGCAGGTTACCCATTCATGAGGTGTAGTACCCCCAGTGCACACACTTCAAGGAAGTAAAGCGCGCACACGTGGGGTTCCTTATGTTTAACCCTTGGTATTTAGCCGACGGTATTGTGTTATCATGGTTCTGACCCGTGGTATTGTTTTTTTTATTATTATTTTTGAGCCCCATGATCCTTGATTTGAGGAAGAGCTTGCCTATATAAAGCAAAGGAGATCATTTGGCTTAGTATGCTTTTGGGTTGAATATCTTAAGATCTGAAATATTTGGGTTATTGTTTCAAAAAGCTTGATCCATATGAAAGTGAAGTGGAAGGCGAATCTGTAAAGGGTGATCTCCTAAGCACTTGATCAGATCTGGGCATCTGTCTAACTGCTGATCTGTAAATTCAGCCCTAATCTGATGTACGCAGGTGTTTAATGGTGCCTCTGCGTAGGTACGTAGAGCAGAAGAAGGATAAGTGCGTGGGTACGCAGGGGCGACAAAGGCGTAGTGCGTGGGTACGCTAAGGCGACGAAGGAGCAGTGCGTGGGTACGTAGAGCGATGGTGGTTTAGGTGCGTACGCATAGAAACAGTACGCGGCGCGATAATGTCTTTGGGTGCATGCCTTCAGTGAAGTACGTGGCGCGATAGCGTATTTGGGTGCGTACTGTACGCATCACAGTAGAAGAAACAGTGCGTAGTCACGCAGTGCAACAGAAGGAGTTCTGCGGGTATACGCAGAGAAGCAAAGGGTGAAGTGCGTAGCGACGCAGACCAGTAAAAAGAAAACTGCGTATCTGACTTAAGATCTTCTGTTGACTGAATTTTGTGTTGATAAGGTGTTCTGGGTTCAGTTCTGTTATTTTGATCTAGTTACTGCAGCTGACTGTAATTTATATGTACTTGATGATCATTTGATGTATATGGATCCAGTTTGAAAATTTATGAAAAGTGGTCCTTGTAAAGAAGTAGGGGGTTATAGCTCCCTTCCAGGTGAGTCTGGAAAACAAGAGAGAGTTGTAGCTTTCTGCAGGTTGCATCCTGCGTACTGGTAAAGGAATGCACTAGTACAAGACCATTGTAAAATGAGTTTCTAATTTCAAAGAAGATAGAGACATATTACAGCAGGTGGTTTTCACCCACATTGGGTTTCCACCTTATATCTGGTGTTCTTTGATGTGACTGTCTGTTTTTCTTGTTCATGCTCATTATTTTATGGCACTGATATGCAAAATTAATTCAAAGTATAAATAAGGAAGATTTGGTAAAAGGACTAGATAATACTGATTCAACCCCCCTCTCAATATTATTTTCAACAATTGGTATCAGAGCAGGTCCTTCTAAAGAAGCTTGATCGCTTGAAGGGAGATCTTTCATCATGAGCAACTACGAGAGGGAAGAATCTATCAGACCACCGGTTTTTGATGGGACAAACTTCAATTATTGGAAGGTAAGAGTTACTGCCTATCTTCAATCTCTTGGTACAGAAGTTTGGAACATCGTAGAGATAGGCTATGCTTTTCCTTCAACTACTCCTACAGATGCAGACGAGAAAAAGGAGTATGAAACAAATGCAAAAGCAGTCAGTACCCTATTAGGATGTATATCCCAATCGGAATTCATGAAGGTAATGCACTATAAATCCTCAAAAGAAATATGGGACAAAATTGTCACAAGCTATGAAGGAGATGAACAGGTAAAGCGTGCCAAACTTCAAACTCTCAGGATTCAGTATGAGACTCTCAAGATGTATAATGATGAAAGTGTGGTTAACTATTTTCTTCGGGTAGATGAAGTTGTTAATTGTATGAAAAATTTGGGTGAAGAAATAAAAGAGGCTATTGTGGTTGAAAAGGTTCTAAGATCATTGTCCCCCAAGTTTGAATCTAAAGTATCTGCAATAGAAGAAAAAGAAAATCTACGAATTCTTACTTTGTCTCAGCTACATGGAATTCTAACTGCTTATGAAATGAGAAAGGGAGGTCCATCAGATAGAAGAGAAGCTGCTTTCAAGGCATCAGGCAAAGGAGATTATTATGAAGCAAGCCACGTCCCAGAAGAACAGGAAGAAGAATCAAACTTTGTCAGAAATCTTCAAAGGGGTTCTGGAAGGTTCAGAGGTAAGTTGCCTTTTAAATGCTTTGGTTGTGGAAGAGTAGGTCATTATGCTGCAAAATGTCCTTATAAGGATAAAGGAAGGGAACCTGCTAGATGGAACAAGAAACAGAGTGCAAGTAAGAAAAGCTACTACACTCATGAAGATAGTGATGGTCTATCAAACAGTGATGAAGATGAACGAGGTAATGAATATAAATTGTTAATGGCATTTGAAGATGATTATTATATGGATGCTATAGATGTGGATTACTTTCATGAAGAAATTACTAAACTTAAGAGTTGTATAGAAGAGAAGAATATGATCATTGATACTCTACAATTTCAAATTGATGAAAAGGAAAGACATCTTGAAAAATTAGAAGGTGAAATTGTTGGTCTTAGAAAAGAGATTGAGAAAAACAAAAGCTATTAATCTTAAGTTTGTCAAAGGATCTGAAACTTTGGATGAGATTATCAATGTGCAGCAGTCTCCTCTAAACAAGACAGGTCTGGGCTATAATGGAGAAACTTCTC
>APFE031642666.1:14924-80144 GCA_000404065.3 Pinus taeda
GGAATCTTCTTATCTCAAACCAAGTATCTCAAACAGATTTTGAAGAAATATGGCATGGAAGATGCAAAACCAGTATGTACACCCATGGTCACAGGATGCAGCCTCAGTACAAATAATGAATCTGCAGCAGTACATCAACCAACCTACAGATCTATGATTGGCAGTTTACTTTATTTGACAGGTACTCGACTAGACATCATGCATGCAGTTGGAATAGTTGGAAGATTTCAGGCAAATCCGAAGGAGACGCATCTTCAGGCAGTGAAGAGAATTTTCAAATATCTTCAAGGGACCCAAAATTATGGGTTATGGTATCCTAGAGATACAGATCTTACACTTCATGCCTATACAGATGCAGATTGGGCCGGAAGCGTGGATGACAGGAAAAGCACAAGTGGTGGTGTGTTCTTTATGGGTTCCAGATTAGTATCTTGGTTCAGCAAGAAACAGAGTTCAATTGCCTTGTCTACAACGGAAGCGGAATATGTTGCTTCTGCATCTTACTGCACTCAACTCCTTTGGATGATGCGGACCTTGCAGGACTTTCAAATCACTTGTACACCACCTATCTCCATCTTATGCGATAACACAAGTGCAATCAGCATCTCAAAGAATCCTGTCATGCATTCAAAAACCAAGCACATACCAATCAAGTATCATTTTCTCCGGGAACAAGTGCTTGAACCAGAAAGTCAAGTTGGAGTATGTTCCTTCTAAGGAACAAGTTGTTGATATTTTCACCAAACCATTGCCCAGGGAGACTTTTGAATACCTCAGGAAAAAGCTGGGGGTTGTTGATGCTTCATCTTATTGTTGAAACTCTTCTGATTGTTGGTTGTACGCATGGTTCATCTGGGGTATATGCGTGCATATGTTGGGTTGTGGCACAGGTTCAGGGGGAGTATATAATGCATTGTTGGCATTATGTACAAACTGCAATATGTCTCTATCTCTTTCTTGGTCATTGATGGTGTCTGGTGGATTATGGTTCTTCTTTACAGATCTGGTACATATTCAGGGGGAGCATGTTCTTAGGGGGAGCATAACCCTTTGCCCTTGATGTCAAAGGGGGAGAATGTCGCTGAAGTTTTTGAGGTTGCCATCAAGTCCAAAGGGGGAGATTGTTGGCATTATGTTTCTGGTATGGTTATATGTTACAGATGTTGTACTTGATGGCAACACCCATGGCATGGCTATCAATATTGATGAAAAATAAAGAAGTACGCAGGAGAACAGTTCAGGAGGTGCGTACCCGTAGTTATACCGTGCAGGGACCGCGTCCAAATACGCGGGTCACCCATTCATGGGATGCGTACCCCAGTGCACACATTCCAAGGCAGTTAAGCGCCCACACGTGGGGTTTCTCATGGTATTTAGCCAACAGTATTGGGTTATCATGGTTTTGGCCCGCGGTATTGTTTATTTTATTATTATTATTGAGCCCCATGATCCTTGATTTGAGGAAGAGCTTGCCTATATAAAGCAAAGGAGATCATTTGGCCAGGGCATCTTTTTTGTGTCTTTGAATATCTTAAGATTTGATCTATTGGGTTCTCGGTTCTTAAAAGATTGATTTATAAAGGAGAAGTTAGAAGCGAATCGGCGAAGGGTGATCTCTTGAGCACAAATTCAGATCTGAGCATCTGAGGTTATTTTAGCCCTAGTCCAAGGTACGCAGAGGCGCCGAAGGTTCAGTGCGTGGGTACGCAGAGGCGCCGAAGGTTCAGTGCGGGGGTACGCAGAGGCGCCGAAGGTTCTGTGCGTGGGTACGCAGAAGCGGCGAAGGACCAGTGCATAGGTACGCAGGGCAACAGTGGTTCAAGTGCGTGCTTTCTGTAGCAGCACGCGGTGCGATTATTCTTCTGAGTGCGTACTTTCTAAGAAGTACGCGGCGCGATACTGTTTTTGGGTGCGTACCTGCTGGAAAGTATGCGGTGCGATAGTGTCCTTGGGTGTGTACTGTACGCTGTTCAGTGAAAGGAGAAGTGCGTGGCCACGCAGTCCAGCAAGAAGGAGAACTACGGGTATACGCAGAGAGGCAGAAGATGAACTGCGTAGCAACGCAGGCCAGTAAAATGAAAACCACGTATCTGTGTTAAGATCTTCTGTTGATTGGATTTTTCTATTGAAAAGGTGTTCCTGGTTCTGTTCTGTTATTGTTGATCTGGTTATTACAGCTGACTGTATAAATTACATGTACTTGATGATCATTTGATGTATATGGATCCAGTTTGAAAATTTATGAAAAGTGGTCCTTGAAAAGAAGTAGGGGGTTGTAGCTCCCTTCCAGGAGAAACTGGAAAACGAGAGAAGAGTTGTAGCTCTCTGCAGGTTGCAGCCTACGTACTGGTAAAGGACTGCACCAGTCACCAATACAAGACCATTGAAAAAGGAGTTTCTAATTTGAAAGAAGATAGAGACATATTGCAGCAGGTGGTTTTCACCCACATTGGGTTTCCACCTTATATCTGGTGTTCTTTGATGTGACTGTCTGTTTTTCTTGTTCAGGCTCATTATTTTATGGTACTGATATGCAAAAATAATTCAAAGTATAAATAAGGAAGATTTGGTAAAAGGACTAGATAATACTGATTCACCCCCCCTCTCAGTATTATTTTCAACATATGCAACTTAATGTGTTCATTGCATGCCTCGTGCTTAGGGTCCCTTGAGTCGTAATAGTTTCATCTTTTTCTTCTGCAAGCTTGGTCTGCTCGTTAGTAAGCACTGTGTCAATAAAGTGCATAGTCGGAGCGTTCTTGTCATGGTTCCACTGTGGACATGTTTTCTTTGAATGGTATTCTTGATGAAATGAACAATACTAATCCATGCCCATACTTTTGATATTCAACTCAAAGTTAGAGATGTGCATAGACTTGGTCAGATGGTTGTTGTTGTTGCTAGAGTTGAAAGTCCTTCGTAGAAGGTTGAACTTGGGAGGAATGCTTCTCACGATGGTCTCGCTTGACCTTTGTTTCAATTATTCCAACTCATTGGACAAAGACTTGATAGTACTGATCAATCTCTCAACATCAATTACTTCCTTTTAACTGGCCTTTCTTACAGAAGCCTATGACATCTTCCCCATGTCTTTGAAGTCCTTTATTTCTTTGTCATCTATGATAACTCCAATGCATTGTGGAACGAGCCACGGTGAAATGTCCTTGTATATATAAAAGTGAGGAAGTGATGCTTCACCTTCCTTATGACTCTTCATCTACCCTCATGACTATTTGACTTTGTATGACTTTTAAACTTTACATGACTCTTCATATGCCATCCCTGTCCTTTGGACTTCCACTTTATAATACATTTTTGAAACATACTTTACATCCTTATAACCATAATTTTGTGGCATGTGACAACTCATGACATGACATGACATGACACTGATGACATACACTACTTGATTATGTGGAAATATGAGGCCACTATTAATACTATGTGCTACAGGTCTGCTTGAGAATGCTCCTCTTTTCACCCCTGCATAGCTTGGTGGTAAGGGATCTTCAATGATCTCAAGTCTTTAATTGTGATCACAAACTAGTGTCCCTTTGCTTTATCTTGATTGATTAGCTTGTGTACTTAGATACAAGATGTTATTTCACCATGTTTCGCTCATTCATTTCCTTCTTCATCATCTTGCCATGGAATAATAAGGTACCCATTTCTACAATTCGCTCATGATGAGACGACATCAATTTGAAACCATCTAATATAATATTGTGCATACAAATCCATTGATTGAGCCAAAACCAGATGGAAGGTTTGGAAAAGGGCTTAGTGACTATGTAGTGTTGTTCAAGAATTTAAGGGGAGTCTTGAGTCTTGAGACTACGTAGTCTACAGTTCAGGATAGGTTGTGGGGACAAACTGCGAAGTTCTTAGGGTAAGTGTGATAGGTTGAGGGAATGATCACTAGGTGAGAACATTGCACATTTATGGCAAACATTTATTTAGGGGATGAGCTTGAGGATGGGGACTATAGAGTGCACAACTAAGGCTAGGTTGGGAGAAGGAATTTCACAATTTTGGGTGTTAAGGTTAGGGCTTGGGCATAGAAATTGCGTAGTGAAAAAGTCCTGGGAGGAAGGGAATTCACATTGTGTAGTGCCAATAGGAAAGTTCATAGTAAAGGACTAATATTGCATAGTGCACAGTTCATGGAGGTCAGGTGAAGCTAGGTTGCTTGGTCGAGAAATTTTTTCCAAAAATGACTAATTATGGGATCTTTAAAACTAATGTGAACAATGACAAGACTTAGAGTGTGATAAAACACTTAGAATACTTGATCAAACAACGAAATATATCATCAAGGACACATGACAACACATTTCCCCCAGTGCGACAACTTTATGACAAGTGCAACACTTAAGATAAACATTGCGATTATTGTGATGAAACTTGTGTTACAATGCTTAAAACTTTGGAAATAAGTGCGATAGATGTTGAAATTGTGTTAACAACTAATTTACATAAATGTGACCTATTCAAACCACCCTAACTAGCTTATATACATGATGTGATAGCTAACATGCTAAAAGACGACATTTTTCCTATCTCGCAAAGGGGACAAAAACTCCACAAGGAACACACATGGAATGAGTTTCAAAATTTGCGACAACAATGTATGAGACCAACGAAGGCTCTAAAATTGAGCATAAGAAAAACATTGGAGGGTGTTGTAGTAGCGAAAACATGTAACATAACTCATGTATTCTAGAAAAGGGCTACTTTTATTTTGTTATAGCTTTCTTAGTTCTTATTCTTGAACATTTCTTGTTCACAAGGTAAGGCTCAGTCAAATGTGAGGCTCAATAATTGGGTAAATGACTTTTCACAGTGTCTTAAGATTATTCCTTCAACTAGAAATTAGGTGTTTGTTTATAATTACAATCCCCTAACATAGAATTTCATTATTTGCTACAGGTTCACGCTTGTTCCTTCCAAGTTTCTATCTAATGTTCTTACTTTGTTGCTCGGTCATCTACCACATACCTAACGTTTTCCTAAAGTTCACCCACTTTCTTCTTTGTAGGATTACCTCTTCCTTGAGAGATAATTGAATATAGACCAACAATGGTTGTGGTCATGGCCATATGAATTTCCATTGTCTTTCAATTTCCTTTTTTTTGTTCCTTAAAAAATGGTTGAACTCTTATAGGCTCACTTATGTATTATTTTAACTTGGTTTAAGCTTGGTTGTGATGTTCAACATATGCGGTCTCATGTTCTAATTTTTTCTCTTAGTGGCCTATAGTTGCTACAATTTTACGTTGGTATATTGAATTAATGTGTGGTCCATTTAAAATCTGTGAAGTAATTGTATGAAGTACATCAAAGAATCTTCGTTAAATGTACTGGCTCTATATATAAAAGGATTATTAACTAAATTTCTTGTATTATCTTGATTGGATCATATCTTAATAAGTTCATTCCTTTTTCGCTTGTTGAATGTCCTCCATGTTGTGGAACTAGCTAATATGTTTTATTTCTATTATTAAACTACTTCCTGAAGATTGTTGTAGCAAAACTTATACACGAAAGTCTACATACATATTCTAAAGTTTTTTTTCAACCCCTATTTTGTACTTATAGTACTAATGAATTTTGTCTTTATGTGCATCAAATAAGACTATATGCCTTTTATCGGGGCTTTGTTTTAGGAATAATTGTCATTGCGTAACTATGCATAATTAATAGGTTTTAGAATCATCGATCTTCTTGAAATATGAATAGGGTTTCTATGCCCAGTTATAACTTACGTATTAGTAATTATCTATTAGTTGTATATGTGTATATACATTTATACTAGTTAGTTTGGTGAAAATCCTACGATGCAATCTTTTTAATACCACACTCCTGGCTTCTAGGTTTTTGTACTTATTACTCAAGGGTCTATAATACTATAACAAGGATTGCATACTATTGAGGAATGACTTAAGAATCCTTTTCCAATGCTGATCCATAACCATGCTAACCTTGACATTCATGATTGTGAATGTAAATTCTTTATCAATCCTATGTATAATAGTCTCTTACTTAGTTTAGGGTTTTTAATACAGGATCTATTTCAAGATCTGAAATAGGACTTTTTATTTAACATATCTAGACAACCCCTTTTACAAAACCAATTATAATAGAAAACACATCCTTCTTGATAAGGGACCATGTACTTATTCATGATTAAGTTCATTCCTTCTCCCTACATAGATACATAAACAAATATTGGAATTAAAATTCGCAATAAAATCACAACAAAATAATCTTGTTACTTCTCTATTGCCTTGAAAATATAATAGGAGCTACCATGCTCCAACAAACTTGTGAATTTTTTTCTCAACAATTCCCCCTGAGCTCTAAACACCTTTTCTAGTAGTAAAATAACCATTAACTTTCACATTTTTACCTCCTCAACCATTAATAACATCTTGCTAAGTATGGGTAGTAATTTATTCTCTATATCTCTAGTATTTCTCTCCCATTGAAACATCACTATTCTTATTTCCTTTCTCCCTTTCAATATTTCTTCATCCACCCCAGACAACGTTTTCCCAGCATATTAATTCTAGATGTAGCTGAGATCCCCCCAAAATAGAGGATTTTTTCTTTTTCTATACCAACAGTCCTCTCTTGGACTTTAACTAACTTTTAATTGTTTCTTGACAGTTGTGAGCCTAAATACTCACATTGTGGCTCCTCTAAAAAAAATAGTAAAATTCATTAATAACAATAAATATTTGCATTTTCATAAAAATGCTTTTTACTTTTTGTAAGCCTGACGACCTATCATCCACCCTTATTAAAATAAAATAATAAAAGTACAATAAGAAATAATATTATCAACAGCACTACATTTTGCTTCCCCTTAAAGGGAACACCATCATTGTTGTTTTCATGCATTCATTCCTTTTGCAACATCATACGAAATGTCTCTTTCATTTATTCCTTCATCTACCAAGTGGATTCCTCAGGCCCAAATCACTTCCATTGCTTTTTAACCTAGGAAATGACTTGATTCTAGAGTATAGTTTCCCTCTAGTCTAATATTTGTAGAGGCTCAACTTGGAAATCACCTTCTCATTTAACCTGTACAACATTACAATCAATGACATGAATTATACCATGATAATAATTTTCAAAATATATGCATTAAATACATTGGGAAATTCAATTTGAGCCAATAATGCTAGCTGGTAGGCCACCACACTTACGCTTACGAGTATTTCAAACAATTTAAAAAATTGATGTGCTAACTTAGCACAATTTCCCAATTTTAGGGTACTCTTTTTTATCTAACTTTAATGTACACATGTTCCCCTACTTGGAATTATTTGTGTGTCATTTTTAAATATGAATAACTCTTGTATTGGTCTTAACTTTCCTTTAAAGTCTATTTTACCTTTTTCACAATTTTTTTCCATTTCCTATAAAAGACCTACATTCAAGGCATGTTTGTCTTCAGATTCGCTCGAACTCAACGTAGTATGTCCCTCTTGTGTGTACATAAATGCAAAGGAACTAATTTTCAAGGATGACTGATAAT
The DNA here is from genome assembly GCA_000404065.3 of Pinus taeda. Lineage (NCBI taxonomy): Eukaryota > Viridiplantae > Streptophyta > Pinopsida > Pinales > Pinaceae > Pinus > Pinus taeda. Next base: position 22,471 of record APFE031642666.1, read on the forward strand.
TATTTTTAAAGGTAAAATGAACCAAGCGCAAATAATCACCCCATTTAGTGGGTTTATTGTTATGAACCAAATCATAAAAGAGTAGAAAAGATAGTTAAACAACTTGAAAAATAGCCTCTTTGAGGGGGGAACCTCCTTTACATCACAAAAATGAAAGTTTTTTGTATGATACAAATGAAAAGACCTCGTTGGCAAATATAGGAGCCTAAGGGGTCACAATATAATCATTCCCTACATAAAAATAATAATGCAAAGGAAAAAAATAACAATAGTGGGCTTCTATGGGACACAACAATAACAATATGGGGTCTACATGGGCACAATACTAACAATAAGGGGGCTACGGTAGTATTATAGGGACCTAACATGCCCATCTCCTTCAAAATAGTGTTTTTCTCAACACTTGAGTAGTTTTGGATACTTTTGTATAAAAATCTCATCCTCCCATGTGGAATCTTCAATGGGTAAGTTTTTGAACTTAATGAGATACTCTAAAATTAATTGATTTTGTAGTTGTTGGGTTCTTGTTTCTGTGATTGATTTAGGCTCGAATATGATTTTTCCTTCTTCGTCAAGTTTTGGAAATATTGCTTGAACTAATATATTGTCACCGATAACATTCTTTAAGCACGAAATATGGAAAATTGAGTGTACTCCAGAAGATGCAAGTAGGTCCAATTTTTATGCAATAGTACCAATATTTTGCAACACATTGTAAGGACCATAATACTTGGGTGATAATTTGTTATGATTATTAAATTACTTTAGGTACATTTATTTTTATGGTTATAGCCTTAAAAATATCTAGTCACCTATATCAAAACTTCTTTCACTATGGTGTTGATATGCCTGCTATTTCATTTGATTTTGCATGAGAGTGAGGTTATCTTTTAAGAGTTTAGGAACTTGTTATTGATGCTTGATGTGATCTTTCACTACTTGAACCTTATAATTTTCTCTTAAGATGATGTGATGTATGGTGGATGATATCCATAAAGTGTCACAAACGATTTCATTTCTGTTGTAGTTTGGAAGGAAGTGTTATGCCACCATATCGCTAGAACTAACCACTTGACCCATTGTGTTTGCATACCAGATAAAAAGCAATGAAGATATCCTTCCAAACATTTTTTCACTATCTCATTTTTCCCATCATGTTGAGGATGATAGGATGAGCTATTAGCTAATTGAGTACCAAGACAAGAAAAAAAATTTGTCCAAAAATTTAAAGTGGAAATGGGATGTTTGTCACTTATAATAATCTATGGGTTCCTATGTAGCTTTTCTATTGTTTCCATAAATCCAATATCAGGTGTACTAGTTTTAAAAGGATGTGATAATGCATAAAAGTGTGCATAATTGGTAGTTCTATCAACTACCACCATGATGACACTCTTTCCTTCAAACTTGGGTAAACTTGTGATAAAATCCATTGAGACCTCCTCCCAACACCGACTTGGAATGGCTAATGGTTGTAACAAACCCAGGGTCTTAATTGTCTCAACTTTATTTTGTTAGAAAACCAAACATTTTGCCGCAAACTTCTAAATATCAGATGTAAGGCCATCCCAAAAAATTTCCTTCTTGAAAGTTTTTAAAAATCTTGAGTCTCCTCCTAAGGGGGAGGTGTTCAATTCCAAAATAATCTTTTTCTTGATTTAGGAATTCTTACAGAGATATAAGCGATATTTATACCATAATGAATAATTTTTCTAGATACATGTAGCATATGTTTTGGGAATTTTATACAACTTTTGAATGAGTGTCCACACCTCTTTTTCATTCTTTCTATTGGCTTGAATGGCACCTGACCTAGGTTCAACATTAGTTAGCCAAACAAATCCCTACACTACCAGCCTTTTCGACATCAGCCTATGGAGCGCGGACTGAAGTATCACCCAAAGCACTATGGGGGGATGTTGGAACCAAGTTTCCATAGCCTGAGATGGTCATGATGTCAATTTATTCCTTCTATTCCTGCTTTCGTGCAGGTCATTAAGTTCTAGGGCTGTGTCTTCCTAACCCCTTATTCTTCCTTTTGATACATTTGCAAAAGGCTACGACTCGCCTTTGCATATCCGTAACCTTTGATTCAGATTCTTTCACACTGCTAAGGTAGTGTATTGCACATATTATCAAGTTACCTTAAGAATCTTATTGATTATTAGATACTTACAGTTAGCACTGTATAAACAGATGTTCTTACTTGCATTCAGTTACCCAACATATTTGCATTCATTCACAGATCATATAAGCATTATAAAGGAAATTCATGCATAAAATGACAAGATGCATTAATCAGAACAAAGGCACAAAATTTGTAGAATACTTCTCTTTATTGTTATCTTCAAGCAATTACAGACTCTATCCACCCTGCCCACACAGTTGTAGGGGTCTCCGCACTCACCTGCGGACTTCCGCACTAGGCCTCTATGATGAGACTTATCACTAAGTAATTATATGGGGCTTAATTGACATTAATTCACCTCCTAGCCTAGTCAAACCAACTATTCTCACAACTTATTGCATACTTTTGATTATATTTTGTTTATGAGATGAGTAGAGTTGGATATTTTTCTTTGTGGTCTAATGTGCATGTAATGTAGGAATAAAGGATAAAAGAAAGGAAAATGCAAGGATAAAAGATAAAAGCAAAGAACTATGGTAATGACTTCGGTAAAAACTCGAATGGGACAAGGGAGAGGAATTACAGGAGGTAAATCCTCTCATTTATTGCCCCTTCGTTCGAATATCCCTCCATCAGCTGAAAGTATAAACAACCCCCTTCTAGAAGGTAGCCAAGCAAGTGAAGGTGCAAATAGTCAAATCAAGAGTATGAGAAGGAAGCCAAGCAAGTGAGAGCACAAAACAAGCCAAATCATGTGTAGTAGAAGGTAGCCAAGCAAGTGAAAGTATAAGTTTATCTTGAGTTGGGAGCCAAACCTCCCTACTAGAAGGCAACTGAGTTAGTGAAAGGGAAAGTAGAAGTTTATCATTGAATTTAGAGTTGTGCCTCCCTAATTTTGAAGTCATGGGAGACTTAAAATGTATAAGTAAATAGGCTTAGGACATCAATTTTTTAGTTATCGGTCAGTTACCAGTAGTCACACAGAATTAGCAAGAATTCAGGCTTCTCACTGTAGAACTCTACTTTCTTTTCAAGCTGCAAGTCTTCTAACAATTTTTGATTTATAATGAAGATGGTTTCTTTTTGAGACAGCACTGAGTTAACTCATAGGGCTGAGTCTCTTGGGTTAGGGCCTAACTATAGCAACCAGAGCTCCTCTTTATTGTATTGATATGCTAGGATAGATTCCTGTTCTCTTTTCATTTTCTTAATTAGATGCATTTTCATTACAACAGTAGTACATATTCATGGTTTCATGTTCATTTTATTAAGTAGTTCATTTCCATTACAACACTAGCATATCTTCATGGTTTAGTTGTTTATTTTCTTAAGTAGTTGCATTTGCATCACCATAGTGTAGAGTAGATGATTTATGGTTTAACTAGTTATTTGTTTAAGTAGTTGTAGTCTCATTACAATAGTGTAGAGTAGATTAATTGTGTTTCAGTTTGCTTCTTTTACGCTTTCATTCAATTACCGGTTAGTAAAGAAAAGATCCACAAGGATTCCCACAGGCGTCTTGACCTCATCTCCTCCCTCTCGGACCATGACATGAGGAAGAAACCTGCAGCAACCTCAAAAACGCAGGGTTTTGGTTTTCACAGGGAGCTTGTTGTTTAACACAGTCACTGGGTTCATTACATTGTTACTCTATTCCTTTCATGATCATCTTCTCCTTCACTCTCTTCCTATCATTTGATCTCCCTCATATCCCTTTCATTCCCCCTCAGCATGAAATACTTAGGCGGAAGTTGTTAATTCATGGTTTAAATGGCTTTGACTTGTAATATTCCTTCCACAACAAAATCTGACCAATCACCACTCAATTCACTTTTAACCATGAATTTTTTCACTTTAAATCCCCACCATTGATCTGGCCTATTAGATCCGATGGCTATGCCGCACCAGCTCGCCAACTAGCTTGGTCAAGTCTCCACCATTGATGTGCTTAGCCAGATCCGATAACTATCACACCATATCATGTGGATTTTTGTTCGATCGTTATCCACCCAGGGGCATGTGATAAGAGTGGTTTCCCCATGCTATGAGTTTCTCGGGGAAGATAATCATGCAAAATTCTAGAAAACCACTTATAGCTTTGAGGGCATGTGATAAATATCTTACTGCCTTCTAAACCTGCTCCATCATTTCTACACATTTTCTTCTCCTACTTTAACCTCCACCATCAATCTGTCCCTTGATCCAACAATTGTCGCTTCACCTGATTGTCAACTAGCTTGGTTGATCTCCACTATTGATTAATCGGTCTCATCCAACAACTGTCATGCCATATCGCGTATATTTTTGTCTGATTGTTATTCACCTGAGGGCACACGAAAAGAGTGGTTTCCCCATGCTACATGTCGCCAAAGGAGGCTAATCATGTGAAATTTCAAAATACAGCTTATGGTTTTAAGGGCATGCGAAATACAACTTACCACCTCCGCCAACCCGCTACCATTTCCGCACATTTCTTTTGCCCACGATCTAATCTCCGCCATCCATTTGCCAATTAATGTTGTTTTTCCATCTCTTGACTTAGCCTCCATGATATAATCTCAACTGTCCATCCTATTAGTTAACCCTGTTCACTCATCTACCTATGTACCCTCGTATGATCTGATCTCAACTGTTTGCTTTCCTTATCTGTTGTTGCTCCCTTACGTCCTGTTTTGACCAATTTTGATCTCTGACTGCTCTTCTGCTTAAACACAAACTTATCATAGTTTTGTTTGCTCACCCCTTAGTCTAGTTTTGATTTTTTCTTACTTCTGCAACTTAGATAACAACATTAGATAGTGTTGTTTTAGCAATTCTACTTCACATAGTTGTTTAGATGGTTAGTTAGGGTTTGGTGTGAATTAGCATTACATGATTTTTTTCTTCATTACTGCAGTAGAGTAGCTCTCCCTTAGAATAGATTTTCTCTTAAGGAATTTAGACTTCTATGATCCATAACATTGTTTAGAAAATCTTCGGCGAAATCACATTAATAATCATTTGTCGATGCGTTTCGAACCAACCAGTGTGGTTCATCGTCAGGACAAGTTGAAGAGCTGATCCAGTTTAGCTAGTTAAATAGTTTAGGCAGAGACTCCAATGGTTAGATTTAAAATGGCTAATTTTGACCTTATGACCTTATTCAAATAATTAATAATCTTGCTCAATTTATAATTATTATTATTCCTAGAGAATAGTTAAAATAGGTAAAATTATATCCGTAAAGAACTCATACTGGATATTAAATTATTAATTTAATTGATTATTTAACTAAATCTAACTGTTTATTAATAAATCGTTCCAATCAAAATAAATTGAGATTACTAGTTCATAATTTATTAATAATATTATTATCCCCATTCCAATTCTAAAATCAACTGTCTATATATATAATTAAAAATTATATAACAGAAATCAAATTTATATATATTTATATAATTAAAATAATGAAAATCCAAATATAATTTAATAATTTATTTTGTAATAATTATTATACCCATGAAATTAGGTAGATATTAATACAAATAATGGTTCAAAATTTCTTATTCATCAAACTAGGTAATTTAGGTAATAGATTTTCTCTTCTTCCATCAAAATCATGCTTCTTCTAACACTATATAATTATGGCTTGGAACCCTTGGGGTCTCTTGCCAGATGAGCAGTGACAACAGGCACTACCTTCACTTCTACTTGTGTATATAGCATTGTCACCTCCAAGTTTGTACGATCCCCAGGATGATACGTAAAGATGGTAACCCTACAAGTTGCAACATTCTTGTTGCAATGCCTAAGCTCATCACTCTGTGAACTCAGCTGTAGAGCCTCTACCTAAGCTACGACCCAAAACTTAGACTTCTTATTTTAGAGCTATGAATATATTCTTCATTACCTTACTCTAAAGCTACTTAGAGCTTAACTCATTTTATATAATCCCATGGTCTGCGGACCATGGGTAGATCTTTTATAGCCAACTTTACTTTACAAAACTAAGGGAGGACAACCCTTTATGACACCTGAAACCTTCACAATCCGCGACCACAAAATGTGGAGTATTTACAATTTTATTACAAAATTTGTCTAAAACGGGGGATTCTAGCCCTAAAGCTATCCTTGGGGGATCATGTTCCCAACAGCCCCCCAACACAAACATCGTGACTCGCTCTCATGTCACTCAACAGGCGTGGAGATATTTACGCGAAGCCCTTCCAGCTCAAACCGTATGACTGCAACCCTGGCCATGCACTGAGATGCGGCCTGCTTCACAACCTTGACCATTTTCTTGGTGACTTCTCCTACGTTGTCGGCCTGAAGCTTTTCTTGCATCGCTTGCACAGTTGCAAGCTTGCCTTCGATAGATCCTGTCACTGTTTAAGCCTCATCCAGCCAGGGCTTTAGTCATTCCGTTAGCACTGCTTCCTTATGGAGCACTGCATCCACCTGTTCCTTCAGCTGCTTGGCCTCTTATAGTTTGTCCAGTCTCTGTGTCAGCGCGATGGTTCATGCTATGCCCTTAACCTCATCATAGCACTGTTGTATCTCATGTGCTTCCGTCTCTAGTCACAGGGCATTGGCGTCCTCCTGCAAGCTTGTTAGGACCTCAAATGACTGCTCAAAAAGTTGTGTAAAATCTGCTACTACACTATCCACCGCCACTACTGATTCTATGACAGTGGTCACCTGCTTCTCCTTGACTTCTGGCGGAGTTGAAGGCTCAAATTGCAACAGCAACACTGTGATCTATAGGTTCAACTCCAACTGATCCCACACCATCTGAGTATGAGTGTTGTGCACCCCTGTGGCCAACTTATGAATGCGCACCTCAAATGGCGCCTCCTCAGTAATGGCTAATTCTTGGACCATTCAACATGCCTCCTCAATGACCTGCATGATGCGCTTGCTCTGATTGGTCACCTCGGTCTCAATGGCAATGATAGAATCTCATTGTAGTGCCATCTGCTTGTTGTTGATCCATTGTTCACTGATCACTTGGAGGGCGAGGTGCTCATGGGCCCTCAACTCTACAATCACTCCATCCTGTAAGAGGTGGAGCCCTTCACGTAGGAGTGATACCAGATTCAACCCTACTCCCTATAGGGTGCTAATAATGGGCCTGTCAGCCTCATTATCTATGGTTAGTACTCCATCAGGCAACATGATTGCACTGGAGGCCTTGTCATTTAGCATCTTGGTAGCCTCTCAAGTGCCAATAGCTAGGATGGTAGACATCGTGCTAGCCTCAGACGCATTGGTCTGCAGCTCTTGTAAACCTATATGGATAGTCCCCAAGATGATCTATTGTTTCTGCTCAAACTATTGCAGGGCCTTCGTGGTGACATCTCTCACTATGTCTCTGATATCATGCAAGTTGCCCTATATGAGCATGATAGGGTCTAGTGATGTCTTGGTAGCTTTCGATTTCTTCCTCGATCCCCCTTTCTCTAGATCCCTTGGGAGCTTGATGCGGTTAGATGTCCCCTAAGGGTCTGTGTCATGCTGCTCATCTGTGTGCTCCTCAGTCTCACATGAAGGCAACCTCGCGCCTTTGTTAATGAGTGGCTCTGCCCCACATTTTTGCCTCATTTTCTACTGCACGGCCTCACGCTTCGCCTCAACCTTCTTAGTGGCCTCCTTATTTCTCTTTTCAGCCAACTATGTCATATTAAGCTTTGCCTCCTCCTTCTTCCTCTACGTGATGAACTTTCTTCCCCCACTGCCAAGTCTATTGTAGAGTGCCACTCTACCGACCATTGATCAAGTACTGCATCAATGGTGTCATCCATTTCCAAGTAAGGCAAGTCATACCATTTCTATGTAGGGTCCTTCCATACCCTGATAGATAATTGATGGATGTTTGCTTTAAACTCTCCGTAGCCATGTAGTTTGGCGTAAACCGTAGGTGACAACCGTAGTTTACGATTAATAGCCATGTGGATGTTCATCTCCATTAAGATCCAGAATATCTTGTTGTCCTTGAATCACCACGCATCCTTGGTCACCCACAGTGAAGCATACATCGTTGCTTTTGGGAGGTCTGCTGCGACCAAAGGGAATAGGCTATCGTCTGATAGCTCCCATGCTACCAGCACAATTGATAGCTCCTATGCTACCAGCACAATTGATAGCAAGAGGCACATGTAGTGGAACATCTTGCTTAGCTCTTGTGCTTCGTGGTAGTTTGCTAAGAACCCTCCGTGAAGGTAGTCCGACTAGTTGAACTGGACTCCTTTGACACATTGAGCTCCTAGCATGACGATAGGCGCTGACACCTCATTGGTGTGACACTTCCTCATCACCTTCCCTGCTAAGATCTATGTGGATACCTTCACAGTATAGTCGCAAATTCTGGATATAGCATATCCACACGGCTTCTTCACCAATTTAAACTTTTCTTTCATAACTCTACGAGGGCCCGTTCACCACTTTTTCTAACAAATATCATGGTCAGATTCTCTCCTATGTAAGGAAATTGCATTATCCTATGAATTAGCCTATCTGTGATGGGTATTGGCTCCTCCACCCACAGACACCCATCATTCACTAAGCACAGCAACAACTTGATGACCAATACTGTCACTGGGATGCGGTTGTAGTACGACACCCAAAATAGGTTGAGCAACCTTGCCTTGTTTACTCCTCTAAGCCAGTTCCATGACTCCAATGCAGTCATTCCAATATTTGTATCAATGATGCGGTGCATTAGTTGCTCGATCGCTAGGTGTGGGAACTTTTCATCATCAGCCAAGTCCTAGTCCTCAAGTTTCAGTAGCAGTACCCACACCAAGTGCGGTCAGTCGAAAACAATATCATTCGGTAGCAAAGGGTTTGTACGGGGCTCTTTCTTTCGTCGATGTCTTACAGCACCTTGGTGTTGGGCTTGCACGGAGGGATATACTCAGGTAACTAAGTAACAAGGTCCGCACCCTAGGTTTCAACCTCCTATACTTTGATTCTCACATCCACATCATCCATCAGGATGTCTTTAATGTCTTCCTCCTCTGGCTCCAAATTTACGGCCTTGACTTTCTCTTGTGCGATGGGTTTTGGTGGGTTTCTCCTTGGTGATGCATGCACTAGTATTGAAGGCTGCTTTCCCTTTTTGTCCTTGGTAGTCTCTTTGACTGGGGTCGGCTTTGGTCTCAACATCCTTGATAATTTAGGGAATTCTGCTAATACTTCATCCACGTCTGGAGCAACTACTCCTACCTCTATCTCCATTTCTAGTGTTGACTCCTCTGCTACTTCCTAGGTATTTATATCTTCTGTGGGTGCTGACATAATGTTTTCCAACAATGCTTGTGATGTCTTTGGTAGGTTTGTAAATGTTGGAGTCTCTTTCAAAGCCTTGAATAATTCTCGGTTCATGAGTGCCTCAAAGCTTAACAACTCAATTCTCAAAATGCCAAGTGTTTTTTGGTGGACAACCACTTGTAATTTATTGGGCATTTTGAATTCAAATCCAACCATTTCCCCCAAATTCGGTTCATTAATGCTAGATTGGTAGCAGATTCTCAAGTATCTGATGCATAAATTTCGTCTTAAATGTTGGCCACCTGCTCCATTTGCGCTAGCTTATTGGGCCCTGACCCAGGTTCGGAAGAGCTACTTATCCAAACAAATCCTGTAGCTACTAGCCCCTTCAACAATATTTTGCGGAGCGCGGATTGAGGTCTCACTCAAGGTAGTAGGGGGGAGGGGGGGGGGGGGGTGTGTGCTAGAACTAAGCTTTCACACCCTTGGGATGTATTGATGTGGTCTAGAGGGGTCGTGAACCATTCTGTGGCCTCGCACTACTCTGGATTATTTTCGGGCTTTTGCGAGGATCTGCGCGGGTGTACATTCTTCTTAATGAAATTATTATAAATCTAATCTTCAGATTATAGTCTTTAAGAAAACATTTAATAATAAAACCCAGTGCATTATTTTCGGGCTTTCGCGAGGATCTGTGCGGGTGTACATTCTTCTTAATGAAATTATTATAAATCTGATCTTCAGATTATAGTCTTTAAGGAAACATTTAATAATAAAACCCAATGCACGCAATTATAAAAGGATATAAACTCATATAACATATGCATAAATCAGAACACAATAGATCTGCGATACTTCAGAAACCACTTATCTTTCTTAAAATATTTCCCCAATACAACAAGATCTGCCTTGTGCACTTAGCTGTAGGGGTTCACGCACATAGCTGTGTACTCTACCAGGCCTCTGTGCACACAGCTGCAGAGCCTCTATCTATCTACCGACACCCTTGACTCTGACTTACAGACACAAATAATATTGTCTTCACAAAACCATAACACCAAGATCCAAGACAAGGACTTCTCCAAAAACTGACTTCTATCCATAGAGCCTTGCTCTATTTATACCTTCCCATGGTTTGTGGACCATGGGCAGGCCGACTTCCATCTTATTATTTTACATTATTCTTGGGTGGACAACCCTTTGACTTGACTCATTACAATTCATGCTTTGTGCACTCCACAGAGTCTTTACCATACTTTTTCCCCAATTTGTGGACTTTGGGTCCCAAAAATATTACGTAGGGCCTCCTCTACCCAACAGGTCCCCAACATAATCAACGTGACTCATCCCGAGTCAATTTTCTGGTGTGCTCATCTTTGCGTGGAGGTCATCTAATAACTTCTAGGAATTTCTTATCCTCGCAACAAAATCATCCGCCAGCTTCTTTACCCATTCTACACGAACCACCGATGTATCACTCTCAGAGTCTGTTGCTTGCCCGGGTTCACATGCTACCTGCATGTGTGCTAACGTTTGCTCAATGTTGGAAGAGACTGCAAATGCCACATCTAGCCAAGGCTAGATGAGTTCTTTAAGCATTGATTCCTTCTTCCGAGCTGTGTCAACCTGTGCCTTGAAAGCCTGAACCTCCCTCATTCTGGCTAGTCGTTGTGTGATGGCGATTGTTTGTATGGTTCCCTAGACATTGTCATATGCCTGTTGTAACTCCTGTGCTTTTGTTTCCACCTGCTGTAGCATTAGGTCATCCTATAGAGATACTAGCATAAATAGGGACTAATCCAACAATCCCGAGCAATATTCAACCACGTGCTTTATGACTTCCAACCCTGCTTTAATTTCATTGCAGTGCTGCTCTCGAACTTCTGGGGGTGTGGGTGGTTGTGCCTATAGTATTAGCTCCGTGATTTTCAAATTTAATTCCCAATAAATCTTTGCAGCCTCCTCTTGTGCCATACAGATTCCAGTGGCCATGGAATGGATCTTTTCCATTATTGGAAGTTCCACTAGGACAATCAACTCTAGTATTTTGCTGTAAGCCACCACCACAGCCTATTCCACTTCTTGGTTATGGGTGACTAATTGTAGGTTGATTTACTCCAGACTTTCCTTATGCTCCCTTAAGAGTTGGAGTGTGCGACCTCCCTTAGCATGCAACTCAGTGGTTACACCATTCTGTAGTTTGTAGAGGGTTTCGCGAGGCAGATCGGTCAAATTCAACCCCCATATTTGCATGTCACCTTCAACTTCAGTTAAGACAACACCTGGTGGCAACACTAAAGTGTTCATTGTGTGATTACACACCATTTGCTCGGTTGTGGTTGTATCATTTGCTAGGTTTGGTAACATCCCTCTCGAGGGTCACACCTGTAATGCCCGTAGTTGCGCTCTGAGATCCCCCAACACAGTTGTCTACTCTGTCATTAGCTCCTCCCATGAACTAGTAGTCACATTGCGCACTAGTTTGCTGTGGTTAAGAATTTCTTTCCCTAAGGTCCTAGATATTTTGGACTTCTTATGTGCATGTGGCAATTCCTTGTTGTGTGGAGTTTTGCCTTGGGTCACTGTTGTCATAAAGTCGGTGCATTCTTGTGTCTCTTACTCCTTCTAGTTGTCCTATTCTGAGGACATTTCTTGATCCTCCGGGGTTTCTTCAGAAATTACTCCTTGGGTTGCTTCCTGCAGTGAAGCAGCCTTTTGTCCCTGACGTGTCCTTTTCGCCAGTTTAGTGAGTCGTTGCTGGATTTCCTTCTTTCACTGCTATGCTACCAGCTTTTCTAATGTATCTCTGTCTAGGGTGCACCACTCCGGAGGCCATGCCACCAATACTTCATAAGTTGCATCGTCTGTTGCAATGAATGGGAGCTTGACCCATATTTAGTTTGGATCCTTTCGCGCCTGGATATAGAGGTTGTGCAGGTCTTCTTTGAACTCAGCCATGCTTTGGAAATTATTGTAGACTACTGGGGACATCCACAGTCTACGAGTGATCGAGGTCCGGATACTCGCTTCCATGAATATCCAGAATACCTTGATATCCCAGGCCCTCATGGCATACTTTGTAGCCCAAAGCAAGGTAAACCACACTGCTTCAGGTAGGTTGGGCTGAATGCTAGGAAACTGGCTACCCTTCGGCAATTCACTTGCAACCAAAAGGGTTCATACTAGCAACCATGCATAATGGAAAGTCTTACCTTCCTCATGTGCTTCCTTACAATTTGTCAGAAATCCATTGCCTAAGAACTATGTCGAGTTGAACTGGACTCCTTTCGCACAATTCTCTGTAAGTGCAATAACAGGGGCTGGTAGCTTATCTGCACAACATTTCCTCATGATTTTACTCACTAATTGTTGAGTGGAGACTCACACCCTCGGTCATTGATACTCGCCTTTAAATACCCACGCTTTCCTTTTTCTAGCTTATATTTAGCCTTCATTGTTTCTGCAAGGCCCACATCACTACTTGTTCCAGCTATGTCTATGGGGTCATTCCCTTTAACAGGTAGGTGCGTAATCTGTTGTAGTAACTCTATTGTTATTGGAATCATCTGTTCCAACCAGAGATACCCATCATGCATCAGACAGAGCAACTATCGAATCACAAAAATGGTGATGGTCGTGCGGTGATAGTGGGGTATCCACCTCAGATTGAGTAAGCTCACCATTTCCACAACCAGTAACCATTTCTGCGGTAGTAATTTATTTGCAGCCAATTGGGGGAACTTGTCACTGTCTACTAGATCCCAATCTTCAAACATGATACTTGGTACTCGGCCCAGCAACAAACCATCAAACATTATCTCATCTAGAAGAAGCGGGGTTTGTAGCGTACTCTTTGCAGCGTCCAGGTCCTTCGGTATTTTGGTCATCCCATTCCATGGAGAGACATATGGTGGTAATGGAGGTATTTGGAATGCATCTTCTCTTTCCTCATCTTGTGCTTCAATCTGGGTGATCAAGGCTTGCAAATCTTCATTGTCCTCGTCAGGTTTGGTGGTGATTGCTTTGCCCTTTTTGGTTGCTGACCTTTTACTGAATCTTGGTGACACCCTAACTAGCCCCATTGTCTTCTTGTTTTTCCAGGGTGGTAGTGTGTGTTGGGAATTTGGAACCTTGGGGGCCATAGCCACTTCATCTAGCTCTTCCGTGAACCGTGCTCAGGTTATTGCCATGGTACTCATGGCGCACCTAGTAGCAAGCTGTTTGCTAGTGATCACTGGTTCAAATATCACCTTTCCTAGCGTTGTCCAGAGGGTGTTATAGAAGCACACAGATTTGAATATATCCCTTCCCTCCACTTCCTATTCATCAATATGTTCCAGGCGGAAGATCTTTTTGTATCTATCTCTGAGCTTCTGTCTTAAAGACCCACGGTCTGCTCCTCTCTACCGTAGCTAGATCTTTTTGTTAGGAATAGTGGTGTTAATAGTCACCTGCCAACCTTTCTACATGGTAGTGAAACCCTATTGGCACAGCCACGATTGTGCTATCCAACTGGCCTTGCACAAAACCTTCTTTTCGCATTGACCTTCCACAGACTTGTTTATAGTCTCACACATTTTTTCAACTATAGGGGTGAGACTGTGCTTTACATAGCTAGTCAGATGGTCGCACGCTTGGCGCAATGTCTCTACATCCCTACTAGCCTGGACTATAGGCACCTTTCGAGTGCCTTCGTATCCGTTAGCTCCATAGGTGCTATTTTATGGGGTACACTCCTCCAATGGTGTTGTCACAGCCATGATAGTATGGTCGTAGCTTGTCTTATTGCCAGGGTAGACCTGGCTAGACTGGGTTTCCTTATGTGCAAACTCACACGGCCTACTTGTGTGATGCCCTGATTTTTTTTGTTGATTACTTTCCCTAAGCTCGCACTTTTCCCCCGCCACTGCACCCACTTTTCATTGATTTCATGCAGTATGATGTTATTGTGCCCATTCTGGGTTCTCGCATGTCTTACAATTAAGAAGCACACCTGCACCTCCCTCCTATCATAGGTCCATCACCTCTCTAGTACCTGCAGAGTCCTAGTGGATCATCTTATGCTATTTGTGCGCCCTCCTGCTTTCGGGCATATAGCAAGCTACATTGCCGCGATGAATTTAGATTTTTGGTTCGTATGTGGTTAGGCATTAGCACACCAGGCACCCTATTTTTCTGATGGATGCTCAACCCCTTTTTTCCTCCACTCTAACTGCACGCCTGCATCCTAAGGTCTTGCCACTTTCCCCTAGTCCCTTGGTTTATACTCTATCCTTGTGCAGTTGTTACACTCGGAAACCTTGTTTGTGTACCCTACTTTTCTTTCAAACTCACTGGTTTTCAGTGCTCTACTGGTTCCTCCACTTTCACTGCACCCTCCTCAGTCAGCCGCTCCCTCGCTTATATCGTTACATGGTGTAGTGATATAGTCATCATATTACAATTTAGCATTGTTACCTTGTGCAATTGGTTTTGCCATCGCTCAATCTTTTCATTGGTGTTCGATGTATAGGAACTATCATGTTCCCATGAGATTCTCCCATCCATGGTTGGATTCACCTGATATTGATCTTGCATTGCGATCTAGTAGATATGATCCAAGTCCTCATCACTCTCCTCATTGCGTACGGGTTAAGTGTAGCGCGCCCCCTCGGCCGGATCGAGCAGAATGACTACGCGCATAGACTTTTTCTCAAATATCATATTTTCGTCTTTTATATTAATGAATCCATTCATGTCCATGGCCCAATCTATCCCTAATAGTGCTAGGTAAGGGTTACTGTCATCCATAATTTCTATTACCTCAAAGTCGATTTGTGTGCTCACGCCTTCCATATCTACTGTGACTCCTTGTAGTCTCCCCATGGGCACGATCTTTTGTTGGTTTGCCATCCGTAATTGAATAGGAGACCATTGTAATGTGGGCCTACCCATGCGTTCCCATGTCTTTTTAAGTAGGAAATTTGCATCTGAACCCAAGTTCGAAACGACTTGATCTGTTTTATAGTCACCAATTTGGGCAGTCAACCACATCTCCCACCCTGTGCATAAAGCATGCTTTCCTAGTTTCCTGATCATACGCGTTTCATGGACCCCGCACATTTGGTTATCAATTCTTGCAATCCCTTCAACTCTCTAGTCTCCCGTAGTAGCTTCATGCATGTCTCTAAGAAGGTAGTTAACATGGAAGTATCCAACTATGGCTCATTTTGATCCTTTCTACCCAACATAGAAGGCTTCGCGAAGCTTTTCTTAGCTTCCATAAATCCTTCCTTTGCATGCTCCAAATCAACTTCACATTGCTTTATAGGGTCCTTGCGTACCAATGCATCCTCCTTAGGTTGCTTCCCCTTATCTTCTCCTATAGTCACACCACTTCTAAGCATTATTTTCACATTAGGATCCTCCTCGTGCAGTTCCACCTTCATCATCTAGACGTTATGAGTGCGAGTAGCCTGAAGCACCTCTTTTTCCCGCATTTGTGCAATTAGTGTGGGGCGATCTATTGTGTCATGATTGAGTTGTTAATAGTATGGGCAACATGTTTTGGTCAGGTTTGTACAATCCCATGCGTAGTCCCTAGGTCCCCCACAATTGTAGTAAATTAATTGTCCCCGACCTCATCTAGGTCCAATTCCTCCTCGTCCGCGTCCATGTCCCTGAAATCCACCCTGCGCTATCGCTGCAGCCAGGTCCTGACCTCGCACCTCAGTCTGCATCTTATGAGCAGGTGTCCATTCCATCAGCAACTCATAAATTTGGCAATTGTGTTTATCATGGCCCATCGATCAACAAAAATTGCAAAATAGTTGCTGAGGGGGTTATATCAATTTCAGCAATAGATGAAGATTGTCTATGTTGTGCTTTCCTCCCAACTAACAGATTACGCACCAGAGCAAGGGCATCATGCTCGAACCTACTTGTGCCTCTGGTTGCAATGGTATTGGTCCCCCTCATGCCTGATAGTTTGTGAATATCAAACGGTGATCCTCATCATGGCCCTGGCCTTTACATTTTATGCACCATACCTCTGCGCATGCTTCTGACAGGGGTGCTTTATCTTGTTTCAAACTTTGCATTTCTAAGAATAGGTTTTGTAGTTGCATGTGGATTTGCTGAACTCCGAACCCCAGATCCTGTATTGGAGTTTCATGCAACCTCATCGCTGTCTCCAATGTTTCATCTTGGGTTGAGATCTTTTGCTTTGATACCTCTGTCCTAAGATGTGTCAATGATGCCACAAACAATGCACAGTGCTGCACATCTGAAAATGTCATGTTTTCCTCGTGGATTGTAATTTTCAATCTCTAATCCAGATCCAACGGGGTTTCACGGGCATCATCGTGATCTCCTTGAACCTGATGATTGACTACATTTCCGATTTTGGTCGAATAAATTCTTTATTCAGTGTGTCTTGAATTGTTGCTATTCTCGCATTCGGGTGGTCACTAGAGTACTTAATATAACACATCAGTGCACTATCCTGCAACATGCTCACCAACATAGCCTTTTTAATGTTATCTTCTATAATGCCTTTAGCTTCCCATACTGCCTTTGCCACGAACCAGAACTGATCTAGTGTCTTGTTTCCTATGCCCCAAAATATAGGCAACTTGATCAAATTCACCTTTCCAACCCTTGGAGGTGCTGGAGGTGGGGTAGGTAGAGATGTGGTTGATGAAGGCGGGGTTGACGTAGGTGAAGTGGGTGATGGGGTGGGTGCATGTGGTAACAGTGGAATGCGTTGGTTTATCAACCGTACCACACTTCTCGGAGAGAACCCAGCGAGCTCCTCTTTGCTCTCTCGGGACCTTGAAATTAAGGGACTGTTTTCTAATCCTTCGATCCCTCGGTAGCCTCTTCCACTTCGTGTTACCCTAGACATCAATGGATTTGCATAACCTATTTCTCACATAACAACATTTTCATCAAAATATTCAATGATTTGATGTACTTACCCCATAGTCCTTGGAGAAAAGGCCTTTCCGCTTCACTGTAACTTACAGTGGTGTTTATTGCGAACTCAGTGATGAACCCTCCTATTACCCTATCTAGCCAATGATCTACCACCCTCGCGATCTTATCTTTAGATGCTTCTAGCCTACACACCAGCTTTGGAGTCGACACTATTGGTTAATTAAGTCTGCACCTTCCCACATTGTCAGCTAGCCTTGCGATCCACTCATATAGTTCTTTCAAGAATGATGCAAAGAAGATCTCATGCATTTTTATGTATATGTAGTGATTTAACTACCTTTCCTCAGATATCCATGGATTTCTGTTTTCTTGTACCATGAACCCATGAATCTTTTGATCCAACCAATCTTCAAGCTCTTTCTTTATAGGGTTCCAGTGTTCAAACATTAAACCCCCCTTAGGCAAATCTCGGTCCCAGCAATGGAACCATTTGTTGGCTTATTGGGCCTTGACCCAGGTTCGAAAGAGTTATTTAGCCAAATAAATCCTGCAACTACTGGACCTTTCAGCAACAGTCCGTAGAGCACAGACTGAGGTCTCACCGTAGGTAGTAGGGGAGGGTGTTAGAACCAGGATTCCGCACCCTTGGGATGTCTTGATGTGGTCTGGAGGGGTTGCAAACCGTTTTGTGGCCTCGTGCTACTCTGGATTATTATCGGGATTTCTCGAAGATCCGCGCAGGTGTACTTTCTTCTTAACAAAATTATTATAGATCTGATCTTCTAATTATAGTCTTTAAGCAAACATTTAACAATAAAACCAAGTGCATGCAATTATAAAAGGATATAAACTCATATAATAGATGCATAAATTAGAACAAAATAGATCTGTGATACTTCAGAAGCCGCTTATCTTTATTAAAATCTTTCCCCAATACAACCAGATCTACCTTGTGCACTCAACTAAAGGGGTCCACACACACCGTTTCGTACTCTACCAAGCCTCTATGCACACAGTTGCAGAGCCTCTATATATCTACCAACACCCTTGACTCGGACTTATAGACGCATATAATACTGTCTTCACAAAATCATAACACCAAGATCCAAGACAAAGACTTCTACAAAAACTGACTTCTATCCATAGATCCTTGCTCTATTTATACCTTCCCATGGTACGCGGACCATGGGCAGCCCGACTTACTTCTTATTATTTTACATTATTCTTGGGTAGAAAACCCTTTGACTTGACTCATTACAATTCGTGCTATGCACACTTCGCGGATTCTTTACCATACTTTTGCCCAAATTTGTGGACTTTGGGTCCCAAAACCGTTACGTGGGGCCTCCGCTACCCAACAATTTGGCAACACTTCTACTGTCAAATCATGAACAGTGACTCTAATAGTGACTTTGTGGCCAACACATGATTTCTCCATGGGTAGCGCAACTCCCTTCACACTACCCCGAACCCTGTGACACTTCCTTGCTTCGCACAATCCTCCAATCGTGCAGCTCCGCAACCTGGGAAGTGTAGTTTATAGTCTCATGCCTCCTTTTAGCTGCCTGGAGTGCAAAGAATATGCTACCTTCATCTAGTCACATGGCCAGACTGCCACTGTATGGCTTCAATCGAGTTCCATTCACCTCTCTTCGGAAGGGATCTCCATTCAAGTTGACTCGCTATATTGCTCCTCCATCAGTAATCTCCTTAATGACATAGGGCCCTAACCAGTGCATCCTAAATTTCCCTGGAAATTTATCGAATTCAGTCTGATATAACAAAACTAAGTCATTTACCTTAATGTGTGTTCCGCTTAACGTGTCAATCATGCCATGCTTTTTCGCGCTGCTTTTGGAGTTGTTAATGAAATTCCACTAGAAATATCTCTTCCTCAAGCTCGTCCAGCTGTGCAAGCCTTTCCTCAAGGGCTCTGCAATCTGTAATACCTGTGAGTGTCACTATGCGTAGACTAGGCACAATAGGCTCCATGGGCATTACTGCTTCAGTACCATAGAGAAGCCTAAAGTGATTTTCTCCAATCAACTTCTTGCATGTTATCCGATAAGCCCATAGTACTTCAGGTATGCATAGGTCACAATCACTTCGGTGAGCATTGCAGACCTTGGTTAGCACATTCTCCAACCCTTTATTGAATTCTTCCACTATCTTGTTAGCCTGTGGGTGATAAGGCATGCTCTTCTAGTGATATACCTAAAATTTATCATTTAGTGCGTTGATCATCTCATTCAAAAAGTGTGTACTACAATCACTCATCAATATCTTTGGACAACAAAATCACATCAATACATACTCAAAGAGGAACTTTGGAGCAATTGTGTTGGTACATTCCTTCATAGGCTGTGCCTCCTCCCATTGGGTCAAATACTTTGTCACAGTGATAATGTACCTTTGCTCCTGTCTTTCCTTGGGGCTGAATGGGTCCCAAAAAATATATTGCCCATTTCTCAAAGGGCTGCAACATCATTGATAGATTCAATGGAATCTCATCCCTCTATGATGTACTACTAGTCATTTGACACACATCACATGCCTTGTAATACGCTTTTGAGTCCTAATGGAGGGTTCGCCACCACAATCCTACACATAGAATCTTATCCACAATTACTCTCCCTGCATAATTTCCTCCCTCGACACCCCCATGAGCATCTGTGAGGATGTTGCTTCTTTCAAATTCAACTACATATCATCACAATATCTCATCAGATCCCATTTTGTATAGATGCCTAGCAATAACAAAAAAATCTGCTACACGCACCACTAACTCCTCCTTCTTCTAGACAATGTATCTCTCTGGGGAAGTTCTTGTCATTAGGAACTGTATGATATCCTCAAAATGACCATCTGTGAGGCATACTAGAAATAGCTATGCATCAGGTAATCCTTCGTCCAAATTACTGGGCTCTCCCCCTATTTCGATGCACGATGGATGGTCTAGTGCTGTGTTTAGTAGTCTAGGCTTCACAATAACCTCAAAGTTATATTTCTGTAACAATAACAACCATCTGCAGATTCTTCCCCCCAACACAGGCATATTGACCAAGTATTTAAGTGCGGAAAGATCTATGTACATCTTAAAATGGCCTCCCAGCAAGTAGTGAATAAACTTCTGGAGTGCATATACCATAGCTAACCCTTTGCACTTGATGGTGGAATAGTTCCTTTCTGTGTTAGATAACCTTCTCCTTGTGAATGCTATAGGATGGTCCAAGCCTTCTCCACTATACTATGACAGTGCTACTCCCAAAGCTATACATGACACATCGACATGTACATGAAACTCCTTCTTCCAATCCAGGAAGACTAAAATCAGTGTAGTGACCATCTTCTCTTTCAATATATCCAGGCTCTTCTTACAATCCTCATTCTAGCAGAATGTGACATCCCCTTTCAACAAGTTCTCCATAGGAGTGGTGATCTAGGCATAGCCTTTGATGAACTTTCTGTAATATCCTGTATGTTCTAGGGTAGCGCGCAACTACTTCACACTTCTTGCCATTTCCAAGTTCAGTATCACCGCAATCTTCACAGGATCCACCATCAGTCCTTGTCTGCAAACCACATGACCCAGCAAGGTCCCAAAAGGAGCACAAAATAGACACTTCTTCATATTTAGCGTGATTTGGTATCTTCAACAAGTATCTAGCATCAAGCATAAATTGGCGACATGGCATTTCACGAACCCAAATACAATGAAGTCATCAAAGTATACTTTGAGGAACTTGTGAGTAAATTCCTTTAATGCACCAACAACTACGCATGAGAAAATTGCAGGCACATTCTTTAATCCAAATGGTATTATAGTATACTAAAAACAACCCCACTTAATCGTGAAGGTTGTCTTGATCCTATCCTCTAACATGATTTTGATTTGGTGGTAGGCTGAGAACCCATAAGTGAAGGAATATGCTTCCTAGCCACCTATATTGTCCAACACTTCATCAATGAATAGAGTTAGAAAAGGATCATGTAGCAAGCATCTTTTAAATTTGTGAGATCGACGCATAGCCTTATTTCATCCTTCTGCTTCATTTCTTGTACCGCCATTGGGCTTACCCAGTCAGATTATTCCATAGGCTCAATGATACTTGCCACGAGCATCTTGTCTAGCTCTTCGTAGACCTTCTCCTTATACTTCGGATTGAGATTGTAAGGTTATTGCTTAATAGGATTTGTGTCGGGTTTGAACGTGATCTTCATAACACCTAAGTTCTCGATTATCCCTTTTAAATCCGTCAACTTGGTAGGAAATAAATCCTGCAATTCATGGATTAATTCAATGACCTTATCCACCATCACAGCGTCCCAGTAATCTCCAAGCTTCACGAATTTGGGATCTGCCTCTGTACCAATGTTTACCTATTTTGTTCTCATCGGTTCAATTAAATCAGGATTCTCAACCTACAATCCTTGAAGCTTGCAGTGACCTTATTTTTCAGGGGTGTTAATTTTTCATGGATTCTCCTCCTCTTCTTTAGCAATTATGTTATAAAATTCTAGTGGGTGACTAAGCTGAGCAGCCCACTCAGGTTGAATCAGGACTAAAGGATTCTGTAGTATCCTAAGGATTTTTTCTTTCACCTCTTGTAATGCCTCATCAATATAGTCAAACCCGTCTTCCAAACTAAATGTCATTATGAATCCTTCATGCAGAATATCCCATTCACTTGTACCGTGGCGAAGCTTTGCTTCTATGTACCATCTCATCAAGACGACATCCAAGGTGTGACAAAATAAGTGCAGCCATTCAGGTTGGGGCTTTTCTCCATAAGCCTGAGCCCATTTGGCCAAGTGCACGTGTGAGTCATCTTTCCCATCATATTTGTCTATTATTTGCTCCTTCAGTATCCTAAAGTGTGTCCTCATCATTTTCCTACATTCGCACCAATCATCCAATATTCGTTTATGCAGAACCCAAAATCTTGCGGGCATAACATGCAGTGCCTAGTCCAATGCCTCGAATCGTTACTCTTCTGGTACTTACCTCTCAAATGCATCCAAAAAGATATCTATATCATTCAGGCCATCATAAGTGGGAATATTTATTACCTCTAATGACACACAGTGCATCGACCGAGTCATCATGTTGCAACTTAGCATAGTTACTTCATGTAACAGATTCTGCCAGCGATCTAATTCTTCATCAGACTCCGAGGTGCATGAACTCTCGCGATCCCATGTAATTCATCCATCCACTGTTGGATTCACCCAATCTTGGTCTCGCATTGTTATCTTATAGATATAGTCCAGATCATCATCATTCTCATAATCATGGACTGGTTCAGTATAGCGTGATCCTTCGACAAGATCTAGGGATAATATTATGCAGAGTGATTTCTTCTCAAATATCATCTTTCGCTTCTTTAGATTGATTACCCTGTTCATATTAGTAGCCCAATCAATTCCCAAGAGTGCAGGGTAGGGATTGTTATCATCCACAATTTCAATTACTTCAAAGTCCGCTAGCACGCTCGCACCTTCAATATCTACAACAACCCACTACAGCCACTGCATGGCGATGACCTTCTATCGATTCACCATCCTTAGCTGAATTGGAGACCACTGTAGTGTGGGTCTCCCTATTCGTTCCGAAGTCTACTTCGACAAGAGTTTGTGTCTGACCCCCAGTCCAAGATAACCTAGTCCATCTCATACTCTCCTATGCGTGCGGTCAGTCTCATCTCCGTCGCATTCTCTTTTTCTATTTACCAAGCCTTCATACTATGTGCAGCTTAGCTGGGCTATTTCTAACGCATCTATTTATGAGCTCTTGCAACCCCTTCATAGCCTTGCTATCACACAGTAGCTTCACGCAAGTCACCAAGAAGGTTGTAAGCATAGAATGGTCCATCTCTTGATCAGGATTATCCTTTCTCACTGATGTGGAGGCCTCAACGAATCTCTTCTTTGCTTCCATGAATGCTTCACATGCACGCTCCAAATCAAATTCAGCCTCCTTCGTCGTAGCTTTGTGAACCCATGTACTGTCTTCAGGTTGTTTCCCCTTATCATCTCCTATTAGGATTCCACTTTGGTGCACTATATTCACATTCCCATCCTGTTCGCATGACTCAAACCTCATCATCTGCAGATTCTGAGTCTGCTGAGATGGTAGCACCCCTTTGTCATGTATCCTTGCTATCAATGTAGGACACTCTTCTGTTTCATGATCAAACATAGTGCAATACTTGCATGACAGATGGGTTGGGTTAGTGCAATTACGGGCATAGTGTCCTCGTCCTCTACAATTGTAGCAAATCAGTTGTCTCTGACCTCTTCCAGGTCCTGCTCTACTATGGCCTCATTCGCACCCCTGAAATCTTGTCTGCGCCATGCCCGCACTCTGGTCAGGGGGATGTGTTTATGCGTGAACCCTATAGGCAAGAGTTCTATCGATCATTAGATCATAACTTATGCAATTACACTCATCATGCCCTACCGAACTATAGAAGTTGCTGAATAGTTGTTACAGTGTCTGTACAAACTTCTAGAACAAATGGTAGTTATTCGTGGAATGTTTTCCTACTACCTGACATATAGCACACCACAATGCAGGCCCCACACTTGGACCTACCTGAGCTTTTGACTGTAAAGGCATCGACCCTCCTCCTACCAAATAGTTCGCAAAGACTGAGCAATGGTCTTTGCCATGCCCCTAATCCTTGCATTTCAGGCACCATACCTCCTCACACACTTCTAGTCGAACTACTCTGTCTTGCTTCAAACTTTTCATCTCAAGAAAAAGATTTTTCAACTGCACATGGATCTGTTGAACCCCCAGATTTGAATCTTCCATCGATGTTTCATGTAGCCACATTGCAACTTCGAAGGCCTCGACCCTAGTCATTATCTTTTATTGTGACAACACAACCCTTAGGTGTGGCAAGAGTGAAGCCACAAACCATTCACAATGTTGTTTGTCTTTAGGTTCATGTTAGCTATGCGGATTTTGCACTTCAATCTCTAATATAGTTCCCAAGGTGTCTCGCCTAGTTGCATCGTGATTTACTTGAACCCCACAATAGATTGTGCTTTAAATTTAGGCCTACCGAATTAATTATTTAGTGATGTCTAGATGTATGCCACTCCAACATTCGGGATATCATTAGAGTACTTGATATACTAGGTTAGCACACAATCCTGCAGAGCACTAACCAGTGTTGCCTCCTTTATGTTATCATCTGTAACACCCTGAGCTTCCATACAACTTTCACAATGAACTAGAATTGGTTTGGGTCCTCATTTCCCAAGCCTTTGAACAAAGGCAACTTCACTAAATTCACCATACTGAACTATGGTAGAGGCAGAGGTGGTATGGGTGAAGTCATAGATGATGGTAGTGAAGTTGGAGGCAGTGTGGGTGAAGGTGGCAGTTGTAGGGATCCTTGTCTTATCAACTGAACAACACTTCGCGGATAAGCCTGCGCTATCCCCTCTTCATCACCTAGTTGAGGTGAAACCAATGGACTATATTCAAGACCCTTTCTTCCTTTGTTCCTGTAATTTTTTCTTCTTCACGTAGCTCCAAACATCAAGGTAGCTGCATAACCCATTTTCTGCACAATAATATTTTTATCCAGGTATTCAAAGATTTCACGTACTTACCTTATGGACCTTTAAAAAATCATCGCTTTGCCTCGCTGTCGCTGACTGAGGTGTCAATCATCAATTCAATTACAAATTCTCCTATGATGCAATCGAGCTAATGATCGACAAGGCAGACGATCTTATCTTCTGATAATTCCAACCTCTGCACTAGCTCCGGGGTCCACACAGTGGGATCGTCAAGTTTCCACCTTCCTTGGTTATCTTCTAGCTTCGTGATCCACTCATATATCTCAACCGAAAAGGAACAGAAGAAAATATCGTATATTTATGTATATAGGTACCTATCGATCCACTATTCCTTTGTCAGGCACGAACCTCTATTTTCCTGTTCTGTGAATTTGTGGATCTTTCTATCCAACCAATCTCCGATGTCTTTCTTAGTTGGAGTCTAGTGACATGACATCACATATCTCTTATGCAGACTTCGATCCTGGCAACGGAAGCATTTTTTAGCTTGAAGGGGGCATGGCCAAGGTTTATCGTTAGTTAGCCAAACAAATCCCTACACTACTGACCCTTTTGGCATTAGCATGTAGAGCATGGACTGAAGTCTCACCCGAAGCAGTATGGGGGGATGCTGAAACCACGTTTCTACACCTTGATATGGTCATGATTTTCGTTTATTCTTTCTATTCCTGTTTCCATGCAGGTCATTAAGTTCTAGGGTTTTGTCTTCCTAACCCCTTATTCCTCCCTTCGATACCTCCATGAAAGGGTAAAGCTAGCCTTCACGTAGCCCTAACCTTTGATTCAGATAATTTCATGCTACTAAGGCAACGTATAGCATAAATTGTGATGTTACCTTAAGAATATTACTTTTTTTATTAGATACATACAGTTAGCACCGTGTAAACAGATGTTCTTACTTGCATTCAGTTACCCAACATAATTGCATTCATTTGTGCATCATGTAAGCATTATAAAGGAAATTCATACACAAAATGACAAGATGCATTAATCAGAACAAAGGCACAGAATTTGTAGAATACTTCTCTTTATTGTTATCATCAAGCGATTACAGACTCTATCCACCCTACGCACACAACTATAGGGGTCCGCGCACTCAGCTGCGGACATCCACCCTAGGCCTCTATGTACTTAGTTGCAGAGCCTCTACCTACACTACGACCTAAAACTTAGACTTCTTACTTCAGAGCTATGGCTATCTTCTTCATTACCTTACTCTAAAACTACTTAGAGCGTAGCTCATTTTATATAATCCCATGGTCCACGGACCATGGGTAGATCTTTTACAACCAACTTTACTTTACAAAACTAAGGGCAGACAACCCTTTATGACACTCGACACCTTCGCGCTCTATGACCATAAAATGTGGAGTCTTTACAAGTTTCTTACAAAATTTGGCCAAACAAGGAGCTTTTAGCCACAAACATTTCCTTGGGGGATCCCATTCCCAACACTCCCATTCATCCCTTGCTTTAGTTATGCAATCAGATTGGATAATAGAAATGACATAGAGAAATGCTTCGACATCATCATTATTTCTTGAGAGTACATCTGTAACAACATTTTCTTTGACTTTTTTGCAGATGATTTCAAAGTCATAAGCCAAAATCATTGTGACCCATTTTTTCTACTCTTCTAAAGATAATATTTGCTCCAAAAAGTACTTAAGACTATCATGATATGTTTTTACCTTGAAATGCATTCTCATTAAGTAAGGTCACCATTGTTTAGTGCATGTAGTATTTCCAACATTTCCTTCTCATAAATATGTTTGTGTAAATAATTTCCCTCGATTGGACAAATTTCGAAAGCAATGTCTCTTCTTTCTTTCATTAAAAAGACACCAATTCCATCTACTAAGGCATCACCTTCTACAATAAATGTTTTTTTGAAGTCTAGTGTAGCTGAGCGCAGTTCTTGGAACATTGCCTTTTAAGATACTCAAACACCTTCGATACTTCTAAAGTGCAAGAAAATGCATCTTTCTTCAATAATGTTGTCAGAGGTGTTTTTATTTTCCCATAATTTTTAACATACTTGGGATAATATCTTGTCAACTCGAGAAATCCTTGAAGATGCTTTAGGTTTTTGGGAGTCTTTCATTCCTTAATGGATTAATTTTTTAGGGTCTACCTCAACATCCTCATGAGATATAATATGACCGAAATATTCCACCTCTTGTACTCCAAAGAAACATTAGGGGGATTTTGAATATGATTGTTTCTCCTCCAATAGTTTGATAACCATGTCAACACGTTGAACATAATCCTTCCAAGAATTGGTAGATTAGTATATCATCAAAAAATACTAACATATATTTTCTAAGGAAGGGTTTGAAAATGGAATTAATCAAACATTGAAATGTGGAAGATGCATTAGTAAGACAAAAGCGCATGACCAAAATTTCATAATTATCTTCATGAGTTATGAATGTTGTTTTCAGAATGTGTTTAATCCTCATCATAATTTTACGATATCCTTAACAAATATCGAACTTGGGTGTAGTAAATTGCTCCATTCAATTCATCCAAAAATTCATCAATGACATGAATTGGAAATTTATCTTTAATACTGATTTTATTGAGCTCCCTATAATCTGGACACATTTGCCTTGATACATACTTCTTGTGCACTAGTACTACTGGAGAAAAGAAAGAGCTTTGACTATGTTGAATTATACCAGCCTCTCCCATTTTGCAAGCATATATTAAATTTCACTCTTTTGGGCATAAGGATATATCTAAGGCCTAATTTTTGGAAGAACACTTCTTGGGATCAAGTGAATAACATGATCATAAGTAAGAATAGGTGGGAGACAATTGGGAGTCTCAAATAGCTTGGAATTATTGTCCAAGACTTTTTGGAGATCTCAAGAAATAGATGATTTCAATGTTTGAACCTGTAGTGAGCATAATTGTGCAATTGCCCCCCATTTTTATTTCTTAAATATATTTTTCATGCTATTAGAGATGATCATCTTCCTTAGATTCCCTATAATACCCCTTAATTCAATTTCCTTTCCTTCCAAAAAAAATTCAAGAAAAATTCTTGAAAATTGAAATCTATCATCCCCAATATTGTAACCATTAGACTCCTGGTACAACATCACCACCAATGAGTTGAATGGAAAGAATTGGAGTATTTAATAAATATTTCCCCATCCCTATCTTGATATTATGGAGTTTTCCATATCTATTTATAGTTCCTCCATTCGCAAGAATCACTTGACACTCTGGTGTTGGCTATAGAAAATAGTTCAATTCCTTTTGTATCTTACAATGAATAAAATTATGTGTACTACCTAAAATAAAAACTATTACCTTTTTCTTCTTAATATATCCTTCTATCTTCATAGTTCAAGGAGTGGTAATTCTCGCATATGAATTACAAGATATGGTTGGATTCATTTCTTCTTTGTTTGGGTCTAGTTCCTAGTGTATATCCTATTTTTTTATGTTTCCTTTTCTTTTTCTTCCTCCTCTTCACAATCTAAATAAGATAATTTATTCTCAACACACTTATGACCTTTAGTGTATTTTATATCAAAACTATAACAAATCCCTTTTTCTCTTTTTCCTTCCAACTACTGTTGTTTCAACCTTGTAGGTTGTGGAAGGCTAGGATCAACAACACTTCCATATTTATAGTTGTGGGAGGTAGGCTTCCTTGTTTCCATAATTTTTCTTTTAAATTTTCTTGCCACACTGAATGCCTTTTCAAATGAATCAATTTCATAGAGGAAAATGTAATGTTTCTATGTTCCCCTTTAAATTCCCTATGAGCACATCAATCCTATGTTCCTCTAAAGTATTAGTTACCCTGATATTCAATTTTTGGAAGTCCTCAATGTGCTCCATCATTGAACCCTTTTGTTTGAGACTTATAAATTGGCTAAAGAAGGTGTTTCTCTTTATATCCTCATAATGTGCTATTATTTCTTCTGTAAAAATTGACAAAGTCATGAGTGGTTTATGAGAACAGAGCCATCAATACCATACAAACTGATTGGGTTCAAAATATAAATATTCAGTGCATAACCTTTGTGTGTGTTGTACATCATGTAGCTCAAAATATTGCTCCATCAATAGTATCCATGTTAATAGATCCTTGTCATTAAACTTCCTCATATCGATCTTTCGAATGTGGTTGCTCTTCAATCCAAAGCTAAAGTCTCTCAAATCATGATTAATATTACATTTGTTCTCATCATGATTTTCATGGAATACCTTCTCTCCATTAGGAATCATTAGGCTTGTAGCAACTTTATCAAACCTTCCTTCAAAGCTTCCATGTATGCTTTTAAAACATTCTTCAAACCATCCATCTTTGCTTCCATCTCTTCTTTGAATCCATCCTTCAAACCTTCCATGTCTACTTTTAAACCATTTTTCAAACCATTCATATTAACTTCCATTTAATTTTGGGTTACTATTTGAAAGAGAAAAATTTGTTGCATTTGGTTGCATAATTTAGATATATCATGTTACATTTCTTCCTCTTCTTCATGTGTCATAGTACATATTTTTGGTTTCTTACTTGGAGTATACATTTTTATTTTAAGGCATATTGGAACCAAATAATGATATATATGCTTCAATATGCCCTCTCAATTACTTAAGAATGATTTTTTAAACAAAACTTATGCAAATTTAAAAAAAAAAAAAAGCACACCTTTTTCTTCATGATTGTTGGATCTTGATATTGAAGTTGTTGTATCTTTGAGATGACTACCTTAAAAGATCTGAAATTTTGTCTTGTGGTGGCACTCTAAGTCTTCTTTCCAACACCATAAGTCATACAAAGATCTGATTCTTCAATATACAATTATGCCAAATCTCCCACGATAACCTGATTATGGACTAGTTTAGTAGAGAGAACTTGTACGAGATGGCATGTGTCATTGTTTCAACCTTCAACCATGAAATTGATATACAAAAACCCAATGTCAGTGCCATTTTAGTCACTTTTTATGGAATTCTAATATGGTGCTGGAAAAGAAATTTATGATGATTTTCTGTAGGTAACCTATTTGAGACTGAATTATAGGGCATGCATAAACCCTATCTTCTTCAAACAATATCTCGTAATTATAGTGAACCAATATCTGAAATTTATAGATTAATTTCACCATGATATTGACTCCACATGGTTGACATTTTAGCTTCTAAAGCTTGGTAGAAAAAAGGTTTTAGTAAAAATTCCAAGATGTCGAGTTTGAAGCAGTGAAACCTTATAATTCACAACGCTAATACCAAATGTTATGCAACCCGATCAAAAAATAGAAGAAAATATATTTAAATGACTTGAAAATTAGCCTCTTGAAGGGGTAACCTCCTTTGCATGACATAAATGAACAATTATTGGATGATAAAAATGACAATAAGGGGTCACAATATAATCAAAGTTTACATAACAATATTAATGTAAGGGCACAATAATAACAATAATGGGTTTTTATGTGGAACAACAATAATAATATGGGGTAAAAATGGGCACAACAATAACAATAGTGGGCTTTTATGGGGAACAAAAATAGCAATATGGGGTGTAAATGGGCACAAAAATAAAAATAAGGGGGCTACACTAATACTAACAATAAGGGGGCTACACTAGTATTATAGGGACTTAACATTGGTTTGTGGCATACACGCATAGCATGTATTCAAGGATTTGATTGGTCCTTTCAGTTTTCCTATCTATCTATTGATGGTATGAAGTGTTGAAGTTTAGTAGTGTTCCCACTGCTATAAATAATTCTTTCTAGAAATTGGAAGTAAGCTTTGCATCCTTGTCAAATATAATAATTTTTAGTAATCCCTGTAATATGAAAAATTCTTTCATACGATGTTTTTCCACATGAATATATTTATAATTCTATTGAACATGTATAAAATGAGAAACACTTGTCAATTTGCATATTACAACCATCATTGAGTCATATTGTCTTTTAGTTTTAGGTAATCTAGTGATAAAATCTAATGAAATTGTTTCCCATTTCCATTCTGGTATAAGAAATGGATTAAAAAAACCTACAAGAAGTTGTTTAACATTTCTACCATGTTGATGCTCTTCAACTATGTATTAACACCGAAGACATAGCTACATATGTTTTCATTTAAAGAAAAAATAAATATTTTGGAACTGCTAAAATGATTGTTTGATAACATGGGTGAGTGAAAAGAAAGGCATCTTATGGTGTTCATCTTGATCATTGACACATCAAGGACATAAATTATTTCCTTAATGGTTAATAGGTGAATCTCATTAAGTTCTTATTCTAACTTTTCTAATTGATGAGTGTCATTTTTCAACTTTTATTGTAATATTTACCTTCCAAAGTTATTGTTTTATTTGTTCCATGAAATCTATTTTAACACTACTTATGGATACCTTACATAATGTTTTCAAACATCAGGTTAGTGCATAGCCTACATTATTTTCCTTCCCCTTAATATGTTTAGTATCAAAATCATACTCTATTAATAAGGCCACCCATTTGGCCTATCTAACATTCAAGCTAGATTGGGTGATAACGTATTTTAAACTAAGATGGCCAATGAATAGTGTGAATTTATTTCCAATTAAATAATGTCACCACATTTTTAGTGTGTGTATGATGTCAACCAATTCCAAACCATACACCACATAATTACTTTCATGGTATTTTAACTTTATGGACTTATAGGTTACCACATGATTTTCCTCCATTAGTACTCATCTTAAGCATTCTGAACATGCATTATTACAAATTGCAAAAAACAATCAGGGTCAACTATTTTAAGCATAAGTGTGATAGTGAGCAGATGCTTCAACTACTCAAAAGTATCTTGAAATTTATGTTTCCATTCAAATTGAACCCTCTTATTCTATAATGAATATATGGGGTGAGATAATTTAGAAAATCCCTTAACGAATCTATGATAATTCCCCATAATACCCATAAACGATGTAACATCTTCCACATTCTTGGGAATTTTCCATTTAAGAATGACTTTAACCCTTTCAGTGTCCACAACTATCCCATCATTAGAATTTTCATGCCTAAGGTACTATATTTGATCTTGGTAGAACTCACACTTATTGAACTTAGCATAAAGATGATGTTCCCTAAATGTTTCCAATACTATTTTTAAGTGTTGTTAATGTTCCTCTAGGGCCTTTGAATAAATTAAAATATCATTGATTAATGTTGACATGAATTTTTCTAAATATTAATTAAATACACTACTCATCAAACACATAAATGTAGCTGGTGCATTCATAAGTCCAAACGAAAGAACAATAAACTCATAGTGCCCATATCTAGTTTTGAATATTGTTTTAGGAATATATTCATCTTTGATTCTTAATTGATGATATCCAAACCTTAATGTTATTCTAGATAATATAGCAACCCGTCCTTCTTGACGAGATAAGTCATGGATTCTAGGAAGAAAACATTTATTTTTAATTGTTAACTTATTCAACTTCTTATAGTCAATACATAATATTAATGTAACATCCTTCTATTTCACAAACAAAACTAGTCCTCCCCATTGTGAAACTCTCAATCCAATATAACCTTTTTTTAGTAATTCCTGAAGCTAATTTTCTTTAACTCCATTAAGTGTGGCACACTCATTTTGTAGGTTTCTTTAGATGCTAGTGTGGCCTTGAATGTTAGTTTAATTGGAAATTCAATGTCTCTCTTAGGTCGTAGTTGTTGGGTTATAGAGTTATAGTTCAATATACTCCTTCAAGACTTAGTTTGTCAACCCAAGTCTATGTAAGCTTAGAGGAAAAGCATAGGAAATGCCAAAGACTTCTAGTTAAACTTTTGTAAATCCTACTTCCAACCTTATAACTAAGTTTTGTAGAATCAACAAGAAATGAAATTGTAGTGAAAACCTTCAGAAAAACAACACCAAGCCACCTTGGGTATTGGATTAGATTCAAGTAAAATACTTTACAAAGAAACCTTGACACAAAAATTAAAGCATACCTTGCAGTCAATCTGAAAAGAATATTGGAAAAAGAAATATGTTCCTGTAATAAAAACTCCAATGCTTTTAAAAGAACAAAAGGAATGATCTTCTAACATACTTATAAATATGTGTCCTTTACTAAATATATCTCATTCCTGTACTAGAGAAACTACGTGCCTGTACCGAAATGAGTCTTGTTCCTACACTAGGATACTCTATTCATGTACATGAATGTTTTGTTCCTATACTGGAACATTCTGTTCTTGTACTGGAATGGTCTATTCCTGTACTAAGAACGCATTGTTCTTGTACCAAAACTTCATTATTCCTGCACTAGAATGCACTGTTTCTACACTACGAGAATTCTATTCAAATTACCCTTCAATTCAATATAAATGTGTTATAGCTAGAAATAAATGAAAATGAAGAGGAAAAATTAATGATTGAAGTTTAATGAAAAGACTCCAAATCCAAAATTCCCAATGAAAATGACTATAAAACAATGGAAAAGAAATATTTCAATAGCAGAAAAGAAAACACACTTGCATTGTAAATAAGAGTACCTATCCAAATGCTAGGACTTAATCCCTTTTAGATCTCAGTCATAAAAATAGGTAAAATCTATTTTGAAAGATAAATTCTATAAAAATCATTAATCTGAAAAAGGGACACCATAAACAATCCCTGTAATCAATAATTTTCAAGTTACGTTCATATACAAAATCATTACAATTTTAATCTTTACTTGTAGATTTGTTACTATATCACCAAAGTTTGTATTTATGTAAAAGCACACATATGCTGAAAATAAAATGACTTAAACTTTAAACTCATAACCTTAACATATATCTCGGAAATAACTCATAAAACATTTCTCAGGAAAAAAAGCACAAAGCAGTGCAATAATTTCAAGAATGTAAAGAAATACTTAAAACTGGGAATTGAATCAACCACATGGAGAATCCTCAGATTTGATATCACACACAAAACATTCACAAGGGTTTCATAAATTTTTCAAGCTCAAGCATGGAAATAAAATCACTCTTCTCACATTCACATAACCATATCTAAACACCTTATGAAAGTAGGGAGAACGAGCTGGGCCCTAGCCAACCAACTCGTTTCCCTCTACAAAATTTTGAAATCAACTATGGAAAGGGAACATTAAAGATAATGATAGTAACCAAAATATGAAACTGGAGTTAGCTCTGTATTTGTTCAAATTTTTCTGCAAATATACATTGTAAAACCGTGGATCTAGCCCAGAGAGATAGAGAAATATAAGATTATAAACTTAAAACAAAATTGTATCATAAATTATTCACAGAATTCCTAATGAAGCCTATCCTAGAATCCCTATTTTAGACATAAAAATCGGCTCTCGTCTATGATGAAAACTTAATAGGAAAACACATTTGAACAGTGACAAACCTCCACCTTTAGTCCATTCATAATGATCCAAACTTGTCTTTAGCTCATCCATAATGCTCCAGAGCTAATGAAGAAAATGGAACAAACCCTCGACAAGGGATGCCCACAATTCATTAACAAGTGTAGTGTTGTTGGAATCAATCTAAAACAAATGCACCAGATGTCCACCTGGTACATGAATGATGCGTGGTAGAAGAACTGTGAATTGTGCACCAATCAAACTTCGAGTTTGATTAATGAAATTAGTCACCATGCCTTAAGGAAATACAAAAAGATAAGTTACAGAGGAAATTAAGCCTATTCAACCCTTTTAAAAAAAATTAAGCCCTTATAGTTCATATCTAATAGAATCACAAAAAAATATCAAGAATGATGTGTAAAGGTTTTAATTAGCTATGAAATAGAGGTTTGGGTAGCATATTTAGGGCAAGGACAAGGTTAAAAAATGGACAATTGTGATCACGAACATCCCACCAACCTCATCTTGTGGTGTGTCCTCACACAACTACTAATCTCTGCAAAAGAAATAAATTGAAATCCTTCCTTTACTTCTAGATCTGAATATTGATTCCTGACCCATACAATTTCAATTTGTTAATATGGGATTTCCTTAGGTGTTTAATTGCTTTCCTCAAATGATCTTTATAGTGAGATTCATGAAATTTCCATTTTTTTGTGTGTCACATCCATTCCTAA
Organism: Pinus taeda; assembly: GCA_000404065.3. NCBI lineage: Eukaryota > Viridiplantae > Streptophyta > Pinopsida > Pinales > Pinaceae > Pinus > Pinus taeda. The sequence continues at coordinate 57,452 of APFE031642666.1, forward strand.
ACTGTGTTTAACAATTATTTATTCCTTCTCTTCAGTGTAGTATTCTAATCCATTACACATCGATTTAACACTTGAAATTCGTATATTTGTTGTTTCAACTCTTGAATTACATCAAGGGAATATTTTTTCTCTTCATATTGTTCTTGCATTGTCGCCCTTTCAGCCATTGACTCATAAAAAGTATCAATCTTTTCTATTTTTTTTTCAAAGTCCTAAGTTTCAAGATTCAGAGGAATAATATCCTCACGTGTTTCTACTATAGGGTCTTCTTCTAGCACTATGTCCTATTTGGAAGATACCTCTTATTCTTGGCTTCCTTCATCAAGGATGATATAGTAATGTAATCATCCTTCTCAACATAACCCGGACTAAAAATCAAAGTACTTGAGGCTGCAACTTTTGGAAATATATAAAGGTTATTTTGCATTATCAACTTTTTTACAAGGATCACCATAGGAGGTTCGAAGGAACACAATCATCAGAGTCCTCAATGATCTCCACTGTGGTAGTTTTCATAACCACATCTTTTCCCATAGGAGCATGGCATATTTTCAATGAACCTCGTGTAACCCTTTGTGAAGGTTCAAGCTTCTTAATTTCATGTTATCCCTTACTCTGCTCCTTCTTCTTAGGTTTCAACTCCTTAGACTGTGGTTCGTCATTTTTTGCTCTTCCTCCTTTGCCACCTTTTAAATGTGGTGGATTCTTCCCCTGTTGGTGACTAACTGCTGACTTGACAACCTTTTTCCTTCCTTTCTATCACTGACTCCTACCACGAGGTTGTTTCATTGTGCTTTCACCCTGAAATGTTTTCAAAAATGTCTCCCATATAGTGCCTCTGTTCTCCAACTCCTTCTAACAAGAATTTTGATTAGGCCATAGTGGTATAATTTAAAACCTATATGATCTCTCTTGATCATTTTCACACTTCTAGACATATTATATAAAATTTTCAATAGAAAATTGTGAAAATTTATCAATTTAACTGACTCAAAATGTAGCAGTAGCTGAATGTGATATATATGGGTTAACGAGTACCTCCCTTCATAGATGAGGAACTTATGGAGAATGTACAAAAAAATTCCATTTCTTAACCATAACATTTCCTTTGCAATCCAACCTTTGAGTTCACAACGTGGTCTTCTTCAAGCAGAAAATGATGCCGCACACCCTTCTCCATTTCGCCTTTCTTAAACCATTTATCACCCTTTGATGGTAGCTCAGTGGCCTAAGAAATGGATTTCTCTATCACTTGAAACTTGAAAGATCCAACTGTGGTCATCCTTCCATCGAAGGTGTGTGCAAACTCCAGATCTATAGAAAAATCGTAACCATTGAATTTGAGCAGGAAAAGAAGAAGCTTTGTTTCTTGCAATAAGGGAAGATTGTCCTCGTACTCAATTGTCCCCTCTAGCTCCATTACAGACCATGGCTCAATGCAGACCAATGCCATATCATTCGAAGGTTACAAAACCCACACTCTCCTACAAAATCTTGCAAAGAAGATCCTTCTGGATAAAAAATCTTGAAATACTAAGGGTGTGCTGACGATCTTTGCATTTGTAAAATTTAAATTGCATGAACCGATGCCTTAATTCATGTAACTCAACACCCTATCCGCTTATATCCGTGATTAGAATGATTTCTACCCTATCAATGTAGAAATTTTTATTGGAAAGGCCGGAGAGTTGGTATGATTTTGAGTGAAGTAGAGTAATTATGATTAATGGAGGGAGTGGTGGTTTAAAATTTCAACAAGGAAATGCATGGTTTTCACACGATAACAACCAAATCATTAAAGAGGTAATAAGTTTTGGTTAATCAATCATTTAATGAAGGAATCTTTAACCCACATCCCCAATCCCCATCATGATTTTAATTAGATCATGGAAGTGCTTTAAAAATAAGGTTAACTAGACCATGATATCCTTGCACTTAAAATATTTATTCCTATTGGTAGTGGTGAATAATGTCAATCAAATAAAAAATTTAACAATCATGGCTTTTAAAAAATAGACATCATTATTCTAAACAATCATTTAAATAAATTAAAACTCATGATTGCAACAAAATTCCTGTACTATGATAGGGTTCCTACACCCGAACCCAACTTTCCTGTACTGAAACATGTTCTTGCACCAGAAGCTGCGGTTCCTGTACTACATGAGGGATTCTCACAAAAATCAAATTGCCTTTGCTATACACAGGCTGAATTCATCAATAAATTGAAGAATTTAAAGGATTTTATTCTATCATCAATTTCTAGGTGTCATTATGCGTCCTCGATATGATGAAGTGTGGTCTTCAAATATTCATCAGATCCTCCAAAACAATTATGAGCGAAAGAAAGAAGTGGTAGAGGCATAAAGTTTTAGAAAAGGAAGGAAATTATTGAGGGCACTTAGAATGGGATACAAAACCAGAGGGATACAGGAAAAGGGAGTGGGGGAAAAATTTTTAGGAATAAAAGGGAAAATAGAAGTCGAGACATGAAACTTGTGAAGAATAGGAAGAAAATTTTAAGCAGAACAAAAGAGGAAACACAGGGAAAATGACAAAAAAGGGAACAGGAAGAAAGGAAATTTTCTTACCTCAATTCTCAGATGTCTCTTCCACATGATGTTGTACCATGAATAAATTATTTGCAGTGGGAATTTTATGTCAAGTACCTTAAACTTAGATAAGGGTTCCACTCTGCCAGTCATTCTGCTCTCACCAAAAAACATTTACAAAGACCTTCTTCTTCTCAAGGAAAATATTCATTTACAATAATCAAGTAACATCCATTTTTATTAAAGAAACTAATCCACCCACCAACATGATGGTTTTCAAGCAGATCTTTCCATAACCATGACAGTAAATCGATTTTCATAGTCATAGGTAAAAAGAAATTCAATGACTTAATTTTTATTTTTTTTATTTTCGTGCTTCAATTTGTTTTATTATTATTGGAAAAGAGAAATCATATTTTTAGTAGGTTGGAATCACCACCTACCATTCTTAATTATGGTTGATGTTGTACTTGTTGTATAAAGTTTTCCTTGGTGGTGGGCTGAAAATATACTTTAATTCTATGCCCATTCACAAGGAAAATCGATTCTCGTCCATGAATGGTTTTGATTTCTACTGATCCATTTTCAAAAACCTTCACCACTTCATAAGGTCCCATCCAACGTGTACAAAATTTTCCTTTAAAATTTTCAAATATAGAATTATAGAAGAGCACCCAATCACCTGGTTAGAACTACTTCTTTTTTATAAGTTTGTAATTCAATTTCTTTCATTGTTGTTGCATTAATGTATTATGTTGAAAAAAATATCCTCTGATTTCATAAAGTTCGTTTAGCTATAAGAGATGTTGCTAGTGTGCTTCTGAGAGATCCAATCCTAATTGGACAATATTTTTGAAAGTTTTGATTTGGAATTCAATCGGAAATAAGACTTGCTTTTCGTACACTATATCATAAGGTGTGTAACCTCTGCTATTCCTCCAGGTAATTCTATGAAGCCATAAGGCCTCAAGTAACATGTTTTCCCAATCTTTCTTATGCAGATTCACTATTTTGGTAAGAATGAACTCGATCACCTTCCAAGTGGATTCTACTTGGCTATTTTGCCGCAGGTGGTACAATTTTGATTTCCTGTGCGAAATTTTATATTGATCCATTACCTTTCACCAAATTGGAAACAAACTGAGATCCATTATCAGAAATAATTTCTCTAGCATTGCCAAATCTAGTGAAGAATTCACTAAATAAAAATTCAACAACTTTTTAGTGGAAAAAGAGACAACTTTAGCTTCTACCCATTTTGTTACAAAGTATGTGGAAACCAGTATATGTCTTTTTTAAAGGTTGTTGGAGCTATAGGTCATACAAAATCAATAACTCGTTTTTCAAAGGATTCAATTATAACTTGAGGAAACAAAGGCATTTCATTGGCTTAATCAAGTTGGCCCATTCATTGACAACTATCACAATGCTTGACATACAGTTTAGCATCTCGGAATAAGGAAGGCCAAAAGTAGCCAACACGAAGGATTTTATATGATGTACTTCTATCACCAAAATGGCCCCCACACAAGGTTCATCCCGAGCAGCTTTTAAGATATCAAACAATTCCTCCTCGCTTACACATTTACGAATAATGAGGTCAGTTCCAATGTAAAAAATGTCCCCTTGAATCCAAGAATATGAGGCACTTTTCAGAATAATGTTTCATCTCTCTCAAGTGGATAGATGAGGTAGTGTTTTTTCATGTAACTAAGAAATTAGCTATATCAACAAACCAAGGAGAGTTTGTTGACACAAAAAACTATCATCATCAAGAAAAGAATCCTCTACAGGAATTATTTCACAAGGATTATTTAATCTAAAAAGATAACTATCTACAACATTAGATTTTCCTAGTCTATCCATACTGGTAACACTAAATTCCTACAGTTAAAGTAATCACCTATTCACTCGACCACTAGTCAAAGGTTTATTCATTAAGTATTTTATGGAAGAATTGTATGTATGTACAAGAATTTCATAACCTATAATGTAGTGTTTGAATTTATTAATAGAAAATATCACCACTAAAAACTCTTTGAGTCACAGCATAATTCAATTCAGCAGGTGACAAGTTTTTACTAATGAAGTAGATAGCGTAGGATTGTTGATTTTATTCTTTTCCTAAAGTTGCACCAATAATGGTATTTGAGGCATTTGAGGAAATATGAAATGGAAGAGATGAATTAGATCCCCTCAAGGCTCATGTCTATACTAGTTTTTCTTTCTACTTCTCAAAATCTTGTTGGCGGGCTCTAGTCCAAGAGAAATCACTATCCTTATCTAGGAGTCAGAAAAGAAGGGTAGTTATCTTAGAAAAGTTTTCAAAGAATCTTCGGTAATACCCCACATGTCCAAGGAATCATCTCACTTCCCTTTGGGTTTTGGGTGCAGGAAGATGTAAGATAACTTCTATTTTGACTGATTTTACCTGAATACCTTTCTGAGAGACAAAATGATCAACAACTTCCCCGGATTTACACATCAACCTATATTTCTTATCACTCAAAACGAGGCAAGCTTATTGGAAATGAAAAAACACTTTTTCTAAAATTTTGAGGGATTCTTGGAAAGAATCACCAAATACTGAAAGATTGTCCACATAAACATCTACACACTCAAGGTAAAAAAAAATGTCCGATACTGCCCTTTGAAAGGTAGCTATCACATTACAAATTCCAAAAGGAAGCACTCAATATGCGAATGTTCCCCATCGAAAGGTAAAACTGGTTTTGTCCTGATCCTCAAGTGTTATTTGTATTTGGTTATAACTGCTAAAGCCATCTAAAAATGAAAATTACTTTTTACTGGCAAGGGTATCAAGCCCCTAATTGATAAATGGAGGGGGAAAATAATCCTTGAGAGTGGATTTATTTAATTCTCTATAGTTAATTCAAATATTCCATCTCCCATCTTTGTTTGGGACTATCACTAATGGATAGGACCACTAACTATCATATATAGGATAGATAAATCTAGCTTCTAAGAGGTTTTGTAATTCTTTATTAACAATATCTCTTAGTGTGGGATTCATATGCCTATGGGGCTTTCAAACTGGTCGGGATCCTTCCTGAATGTGCATATGATGAGTGCAAGTTTGAAGAGGGATACCTTTCATGTCCCCATAGCTCCATGCAAAGGCACCAAGGTGGTCTCGTAACAAGCTCACAAGATGATCTTGTTGGGATTGGTCTAAGTTTGAACTAATATATAAAGATTTTCCTAAACGAATCTCAACAAGAGTGGTCTCGGACTCAAGAATTCTAGTAGATGCAGCTAAACCCTATAGTGGAAAGGGCTAGGAATCATAGTTTTCCTGAGAACACGAGATAAATATATGAGACATTGACTCAAAATTTGGCATGGTGTCCAAGTTGTTCGAGAATCTGAAATCTGACCCCCCTCATTTGACTCAGTATATCATTGGATCAAAGAAACAGACTGAGTCTCCTCATCACTACTGTCATAGTCTAGCCGTAAGGTATCTCAAAGCTCCTTATTGGATATAGTAGGTGGGTACAAGGTGACCCTTTTCCTAGCATCCTAATGATAAATATACATATCACTAAAGCAACATCCTATATAGGCATTTTCTGTTTCAAGCCATGGTCATCCCAAAACCAAGGGATGCCCTCCAATAAGATTTTTTGGCTGAATCACAGTGAAATCTGTGGGGTATTCCCAAAAATGAATTGAAAAAACCATATCATCTAATACTACATCTAGCTTTATTTTGGATTTGTCAATAATTTCAAGCACAATAGGGGTAGGATGGATGTGGTCCAATCGAATTTGTTCCAAGGTTTGCCTATTCATAACATTGATGGCTTATCCTAGGTCTAGTAATACATTGGAGACAAGGACATCACCTATCTAGAAAGAAACAAATGGGTTTCGAGGGTCAGCATATTTTTCCATTTGAGCATTAACTCATATTCTCTCCCAACAAACTGGATAGTATGAGGCTCTACTCCTTTCCTCCATGGTTGGGATGGGGTCCCCTCGGTCAATGTTTCACTAAGATATTGTAAAGTCTCCACATTTTGAGGAGCGAAGTGTGAGTAGCACAGATCACTAGGAGTCAGGGGGCTTGAGGAAGGTCAATACCCCTTAGTTTTTGTATGTTTTTGAGATCCGCCCATGGTTTGTTGACCACGGTATTGTAATGGGAAAAAGTGTATAAAAGGGTGTCTTAGTGAGTCTAAGGAAAGTAATCAATCAATGAGTAGAATGTATTTTGATATTATATAAGTATGTATAATCCTTTTGTATTTTCAGTGAAGAGGAAGCCTCCTGAAACTGAGTGCATGAAGACCTTAGTAAGTGAGCAGCTGAGTGTGTAGGCCCCTAAAGTTGTGTGTGCAATATCTGAAATGATTGTATATGGAATCTTTGAAGTAATAAAGAATATTTGAAGAAATTTTGTGTCCAATTTGTATACTTAAAGTGTTTTCTATATTTTTGTGCACTTGAATGCTAGTTATCTGTATTTATGTATTTATTTCTCTATGAAGATCTGGATCTACTAATATATGTGATTTTATGCTTCATTAGATGTTTACTCGAAGTTAATAACTCTGTTTAGTTTGAAAATCATTCAAGTTTTGGGAATTTTGCGGATAAAGGTTTGCGAAGGTTATATTAGAACTGAAACTGAAGAAACACCCCAACTCCACATCACATAGCCTTTTGGATGCAAAAACCTGGTCCTAGCATTCCCCAATAGTGCATCAAGTGAGACTGCAGCCTGTGCTATGTGAGTTGTTTCTGAAATGGTTGATAGTGTAGTGTTTTTGTGGTTAGTAACTAACTCTGAACTTGGGTCCAAACCCCCTTAAGCCAACAAATGGTTCCATTGATGGGACTAGGATCTATCTGAGGGATGTGTGATGTGGCCTAATTCGATACCAATGAAGAAGGAAATTGAGAAGTTCATAGATTATAAGTTGCATGAGTTTGATGCTCAGGAGCATAGGAATCCACACTTGTCAAAATAAAATTGGTTACATAGGTATCTCTACATAGAAGTAAACACAGTTTTCTTTTCGACATTCCCTTGCAAATTACACGAGTGTCTATCCAAATTGGTAGATAGCAAAACTACTTGGAAGCATGGAGATCCTATTGTGTGGACTCCAAAATTAGTCAAGCATTTTAAAGGATCTGATTATAAGGTTGCAATGGCTTTCAATTACTTGATTGATAGAATATTCGGCAGTTTCATCACTGAATCCACAATAGATACGTTTGTGTCTTATAGCAAAGTTGAGCGACGAATCTTCAAATGTCCAAGAGATAAGTACCTAAAATCACTAAAAAATTAGATTAAAATGATTTTGTGTGAAAAAGGGATTATTCCTTTACCTTATTGTTTAAGAGGGGTCATACTAGATCTACGCGAAGTGGAAAGAGATTCAAAGTACATCTAAACAAATTTGACGAAAGGGAATATAGTTCCTTATTGGTACAATCCAAAAGTGAAGAAGAAAGAAGTAGCCCTAGTATGCCTAGAGGTGTGGCACAAATAGTAGATTAGGGTAATTTTCAAATTCCACATCCATCCACTCGACCGCCACATTCGCCTCTACCACATACACCTCCACCTCCACCTCCACCTCTATTATTCAGTATGGAAAATACAGTGAGAAGGTATGTGTTCAGGGGTCAGGGATCAGACAATTCCTGATCATATTTTGTTCATCACAGAGGCTGTGTGGAAAGTTCTGTAGGCCAACGATGATGAAATGAAGAAATTGAAACTGGTTATAGTGCTACATGACATATCACTTACCTGGTACATCAAATAAAATATGACTCATCCAGCTGCTTCATTGGCTAACAAAATGGATGCATTGAGTGTGGAATTTAGGAAGTTGAAGTTGCAAACTCATGGTGTGACAGAAATTAAGGAGATCAAGTAGAGGGTTAATGAGTCTATGTCAGATATAGATCAATGACTGAAGTGCCTACTCAGGGAAGCTGGCCTCCGGATTTGAGATGAAAAACACAAGCATTGGTATATAGATTCACTATTACCTCACTTAAGATTTCCATTATCTTAGTAGAAGTTTTCATCTCGGGTTGAGGTGTTGGAAATCACAATGAATCTAGAAGCTTCACTGATCTAGGATATGAATATCGAAGTTCAACATATCTAGTCAGTGCTAGCAACCCTGCATATGGAGCTTCAAGATCTAAAGAAGGGCAAGAAGGTTAAGTCAGAGAAACATTCTGACATTTGTTCCACAAAGTGCAAGGATGAAGGTCAGCATAAGGATTAGTGCCCTATATTATGGGATTATATAGCTTCGAGAGGTCCTAACCAACTGAAGCCAGAATTTTTCGCTGGATCAAGCACTAGAGCAAGTACCTAATGTAGCATCTACCAAGTATTCTGATAACATTCTACATATAATTGTTCCTTATTTACAGAAATTTATACAGTCTCCAAAGAAACTTTTTTGTAACTTTTGTAAATTGGTTGGTCATCATGAAAGGAATTGTCGAAGCTATGAACTAATGATGTATAGGAATCCATTGTATGGAATGCAATTTGAAAACTATGTGTAGAATGATCAAGGATCACCTACAGCTCGCGAAGGATTCCAAGGATGGGGACGAGGAGGAGGAGGAGGATCTGGACAAGGTCGGGGTCAGATTATTTCCTACAACTATGGAGATCCAGGACACTTTGTGGATGACTGTCAAAATCCAATGCACCCATCTTGTCAATACTATCATTATCTTGATCATGTTGTAGGAGATCTCCCTATATTAATAGCGAATATGCAAGAGAAGAATAACTAACAACCAACACAAAATATTCAGATGATGAGATTCAAGCCATGTGAAGATGATCCTAGTATCACCATAGTCATGCAAAGTAGTGTGGCCACTGGTGAAGATAAGGTCGAAGGAAAATAGATCGAATCAGATTCATGGTTCTAAAAGGCTAGTAAGAAGAATGCAAGGTTTGATTTACATAGAGAGAAAGAGACGTTCATGGAGGCAAGAAATTTTTTTATGGATCTGGGTGCTTCTACTTCTTAGAACTAGATGTCGATAGTATCATAAAAGGATAAACTTGAAGAAGCTACTGAAACGCAAGATTCAGATCCCACAGTTCTAATTTTTTTCTAAAAACCTACATGAATTTATTACAGGAACATAAGGAAATAGAACGACTGGAAGAGATACTAGATAATTGTGCCAGTAAGGATAAGTCATTACTAGAACATTGTGTAGTCAATAAGGTGAACCAAAGCAAGAAGAGAACTGGTAGGGAGATGTGGTTGACTACGTAGATAGGTGATTTCGAAATGGACCAGGTAATATTAGACTTGGGCTCTGATGCTAACATATTGCCAAAGAAAACTTGGGAATTTATGGGAAATCCTAAGTTATAGTAGTCACCAATTCAACTGCACATGGAAAATCAGCAAATGATAATTCCAATGGGGTACATGCATGGAGTAATTGTAGATATTGAAGGTTCAAGAGTAGTGGCTGATTTCGAAGTTATTGAGATTGTCAATGATAGTAATCCATACCCATCATTGATCATGATTGATTGGGCCTTTGACATGAATTCAATCATTAACTTAATGAAACAAGCATGATATTTGAAAATAATGAGTTGTGAGTAATTGTTCCATTGGATCAAGTTGAATGTACATGATACACATAACCAAATCATGACTATTATGAAGATGAAGGCATTGAGCACATATATGCGTTAACTACATGAAATTAAGATTGGATCAATCTCACTACGGATGGAAGAGTCAGCTCGAAGAAGGAGAGTTCATGCCAATCAAACTTAGACGAAGAGTTAGAAAATTGTCAAAATCAGTTGCATGAGGTTTCTACGCTGCAATGTAATGAACTTACAAATTCACTACGTTATGTATCTACTAAGGTACGTAAGTTACCCTATTATGATGGCTTGGATGATGTCAATATATTTCTTGACCATTTTGAAAGGGATGTACCAGAGGAACATTGGTTCCAGGCCTTATATCTAGCATTCAGAGCTACACATGCAAGATGGTAGGGTACACACAAGGATAATTTTGTTAACTAGAAGGAATATCATAGAATGATGTGATTAATATTTGGCTATGTGAACACCCGAATCACTAAAAAATACACAAGGATGAATGATCCACGTGAAAATTTGGCACGATGGACTAATGCATGGTGTGAGATACTTCAACCTAAGTGGGTGAATATCTTTATTCATACCCTCCATGTTATCCCAAGGAATTGGTATTTAGAGATGGAGCTGCAACACGAGATTGTTGATTGGGATGAAATGAAGGAAGTTTCTTGCTGACATTCAATTTTGAAGATGGGTTTGAATGTATTAATGAAGCACTTCAGGAAATCAACAATCTTTTGAATGCTTGTACATCCTATCACATGGGTACAACTTGACTAGAGTACGTAGCTACAACATGCTTTAGAATGTTACAATGTCATGACAGAGGAAGGTGATGAGGATACGAGGAATATTAATATCCCTGAATCATAGGGAAAATGCGAAGTTGGTGGACCTAATGTAGAGATCCCTAATATTTCACAACCAATACACACAAAAAAAGGTAAACATTGGTTTAGAACAAGAGCCAAAACTTTTGAACATTGGCAGCTACTAGGATGAAGATACAATGGATAAGGTCACTGAATTATTACATGAATATCAGGATTATTTCCAACTAAGTTCCCTAAATTGAAATGGATAGTAGGAGTTTTGGGTATGATGAATATCAATTTGAAACTTGATGCGAAGCTAGTTAAGCAGTGCCTATATTGAATGAACCCCAAAGACAAGGAAAAGGTAAGCGAGAACTCAACAATATTGCTCACGGATGGAATAAGTGAGCCTGTAGAAGACTCTAAATGGGCCAGTCCTATGGTGGTCCAAGAGAAGAAAACGAAGGGTGATATCAGGATCTGCGTAGATTTGCAAAAGTTGAACGATGCATGTGTACATGATCCATTTCCTACGCCATTTACATACGAATTTCTCAAGAGTGTTGGTGAACAAGAAGCTTATTAATTTATAGATGGATTCTCCAGCTAAGGATGTGTCTTGTATAACATTCGAAGCCATAGTAACTCAAGGAGGGGTAGGAGATATATATCACTTGATTGTCTTCGCCAGTGTAAAATTATCTAAGTCAGAGAAAAAATACTCAACCATTGAGCGCGAAGCATAGGCCATGGTTTATGTGCTATGAAATTTTAGGCATTATCTGTTGGGTGTGCATTTTAAGATGTACAGAAACCATTATGCTTAGAAGTACCTCGCCAATAATCCTGTGATGGCGAGGGGGGGGAGAATCTGTAGGTGGTTTCTCCTTTTCCAATAATATTATTTTGATGTGATAGTGAAGATTGAATGTTGGACCAAAACACCTTTATTGGATCGATAATCGAGATGAGCCTACAAATATTGATGAAGGATTACCTGATGCACAACCTTTTGCTCTCAGTGTTGTAGATGAGTATTTCTCAGACATTATTTAGTTTGTTTCTACTAGCATAGCTCCTAAAGGTTATATGACACAAAAGAAGAAGGAATTAGTTGTCAGGGCGATAGATTTTGCCATTATTGTGGGGCAATTATATAAGATGGGGTCAAATGAAGTTCTCTGCCAATATGTGCTTGAATATGAAAGACACAGTATTCTAGTTGAAGCACATGGTGGTGCCATTGGGTGACACTATGCACGCAAGGAAATTGTGCAGAAGATCCTTAGAGCAGGATTATGGTGGCCTACATTACATAAATATTCTAAGTAATATTGTAATCCATGTGATGTATGTAAAAGAACCGGAAGGCCATTGCGAAGGGATGAACTTCCCTTAAATCCACAAGTCACACTACAAGAATTTGATAAATGGGAAATTGACTTTATTGGACGTATCCAGCCGCCAGGGAAATAGACAAGATCATGTTATATTATCATTGTGATAGAGTACTTAACTAGGTGGGCTAAGGCACAATCTGGGAAGGACCCTATATTAGGTGTGAGGACCTACCTATGGTTTTGTGCATGGATTTGACACATGGTTTTGAGCATGATGGTTTTTTGTCCATGGTATTTTGTAGATCCGGTCAAGGCAACTACGGTTATGTTCTAATATAGGGTTAATGTATTAATGTTTATGGATGCTTCATGATGTATATATATATATATATGTATTGTAACATTGAAAGGAACATAATGAAAAATCAATTTAGTAGTCCTGGTTTTGCGATCCAGGGGAAAATCTCTCTGTATATCTATTTAATGTATTATGTTGTCACCATTATTTATTCTCTATTTTTAGAATTCATATGAAGGTAATTTCTGTATGGGATTAAACCTACAAAGAAGTAATAATGAAGATGGAAGACATAGTGCCCAACCTAAGGATTGTACCAGTAATCGAGGTTGTAGATCATGATGTAATGCAGGAACGCCTAACAAAACTGCTTTCCTTAGAGGAAGACCAATTTTTGACTAGATTTCATTAGCAAGTACAAAAGGTTTGAGAAAATGCATGGCATGATCGTCACACTAAGTAGTGCATTTTCAAGAATGGTGATTTGGTCCTGATGTATGGTAACAAATTTACCAAATTTCTGGGGAAGTTTCAGATGCACTCGTTAGGACCATATGTAATTAAGGGTATTTTAGATGGTGGCGCAATTCAGCTTGCAAAGTTGAATCAAGAAGTATTTCCTGGTAGGATTAATGAGAGAAGGTTGAAGGTTTACATGGACGATCCTACCCCTACGCAATGACTACATGGCCGCAGGAAAGTCTTAGTGCTTTTAACATTTGAAAGAAAGCACAAGACTATAAGCTACTCTGTCGAGGAAAATTTTTATTGAGGAAGGAAGGTTGCACAATGTCTTAGAAGATGGCGTAGGTGGAAGATGCGATGAGGTAGTTGCGCCACAATGAGGATTTCTGTGCAGCCTTCCTAGAAAGTAAATGTTGGAACAACTACAGTTGATTTGAAAGTGACTTTGTCATTAAAATGAGTAGCGAAAAAGAATTTAAGACCAAATCTAGGGAAATATGCCATGAAATCCACATTTGTGAGGAATATATAAGTGGGAATAGACAATTTGAATTTGAATTAGGTTATAAATATCATACCCTGGTCCTCATTTGGAAACTTTTCTTCATGAGAGATTGTTATGTGTTTTTGTGCTTAAAGAGTCAAGTGTGTTGCTAAATGTTTGGTTACTTGAGTTGGGAATAATTCGACCAACATTTCCTGAAGAGAGGATTAGGGACATCACGACTGCAACACCGCTAGCCCATGTTACAATACCCAAGTCATCGAGGCCAAAGCCTACTACCTCCGAGGTAGGAGAGAAAAGGTAGAAAAAGTAGCAACAACCCCTGGTTCGGCAATTGCAGTGAAAGGCTCCGACTGAGGAAATGCAGAAGGGTAGAATGGATAAAAAGAAGAATCCTATGGAGCCTTCGGATTTGGATGAGGAAGAGTTGAAAGAGGGGTATGAGGATTTCAAAAACGAAGGCACAAGGCCAATTTCTTGGCTCTCGCCTTATATGCCACCACAAAAACCTACCTCCAATGTCACTAAGGATCCCGACTATGTAAAGTTCAAGGTACTTACACCATTGCTTCCAGAGGAAGTACCTATTGAGAGTGACATATTTTCCCATGTACCAAAAGTGAAGATGGAAGATTGGGATTTGGATGACCATGCAAAATTTCCACAGTTGGCACCCAACAAGTATCTAAAGATGGTATACTATGAGGAGGCATACCTTACAAGACCTGAACCAATGAAATTGGTGGCCAGTATGGAGCATGGAGGATTGTTAAACGTGTTGTATCTCCCTCATTTTAGCCGAAGCATCATTAACACTATTTGTGTGTGCCATTTGTTGGTGTTGGTCCATGATGGGCATCTCTAATTGGGAGAGCCCATCCCCATTGATGACATGTTGATACAAACAACCACAATTCTTCCATATCAAGGCATGAACCTCACATATGCTTTTGTGGGGAAGTCATAGGAGAGAAAGATCACATATCAAATGAAAAGTGACTTTGGGTTGGTTAAGAAGTCAGGGGGATATGACATCAGTTCCATCTCCAATGAGGCTGTGTGGTTTGTTGCAAAAATTTTGGTAGTAAAAAGCATTTGAAAGTGTCTTGCTAATGAAATCCTGACATGAGTGGTATCCTTGGCTACAGAGTGTAACAAGGGGGTTCAATTCAATAAGGTGAAATACCTGCGTCAAGAATTCCTAGATGATTGTCGTGAAGCGCAGGAGAACATAAAAGAATTCCACTACGCATGGCTATTGTTATTGATCACACTAATAGCTTGGAGGACACTAGAGGGTTCATAGTTCCCCATAATGGATCCAGATTTGTGTGAGCCTGTCAAATTTTCCTCGCTGTCGGAAACAAAGGACTATGCTCGTGTAATAGAAAATAAGATGTTCTTGGTACTATTTGAAATGGAGTTGCTAATGGTGATTAACCAGAAGCCAAGGTTGTCACCAAATATGTTGATGGAATTTCTGTGCATCTCTAATTTTAAGGTTGACTTCCATCATGTATACATCTGGGTGACGTGTGATTTGATGAAGAAATGCATGGCATTTCCATTTCTAGTCACTGAAGACGATATCGCCCAACTAGTCCTTGAGTGGATGACTGAATACCTCCTTCACATAGATATTGTAGAGGGAAAAATAGGGACTAGTAAACAAGGTGCAAAATGGACTAGAAAAGAGGGATATAAGGAAAAGAAGATGGTGATCATTGACCTAGAAAATAATACTGCACAGGAATGAGAGTGCAAGCAAGAAGAAGAGAAGCATATAGAAGAACCTGATTAGGGTAGAAAATACCCTTATGTAGACCCAAAGGACATGAATTCTTCCTTTATTCTCAAACAATGACAGAAGTCAAGTGAGGGAGATGCACTTAAGAAGCACCAATGTAATACGTTCACCGGCGTGGAGACCATGGTCCTCACTAGCGTGGACTGTAATGAAATTGGAGATAATATCAAATTCGCGACGAAAGATATATAGGGCCACATTGAACAACAATACCAGTCTGTTTTGGAGAAGGTGTACGAGGGCCTCAAAGAATTGCAAGGTCAAGCGAGTTAGGTTCAAGCAAGCTAGTCTCAAATGAGTGAGAAACCAATGACGTCAGGCAATGGTCAGTTAGTACTCACTTCAAAGCTCGATGTTGTACCCCTGCCTAATGGATCCTTACACTTGAATGATGTCCTAGAGTGGGAGAGTGCCCAACCTCCTTACAATGTGAGTATTAACCTTGCGACACTCCCCTTATACACATTCAATGAGATACATGAGGGTGTAGAAGATGAGATTAAGGTGTGAGATCAATGGTCTCTCATGGTGATAAATGTTTCGTAGATCACCAATCAACAGATGTTCCATGCAAAGAACAAAGCTCTCCAAGATTGCAATGAGGTAGCTCGAAGAAGGGTGCAGCTAGAACAATCCATTTCCCAAGTATGTAGTGAGCTTCTCGAGTGCCAAATTCAGTCTTAGGCCACTTCTCAAGAAAACATGTAGTAGTTGGCATATGAATTTAGAGAATCAAAGGTGTAGGTGGATAAATTTCACTTTGATATGAATATGCAAATCACTGAGCTTCAATTGAAGCTACAACCCACCATGCCACCATAGATCTGAGAGTAGCATGAGGTTGCCATCAGAATAGATAGGAAAAAGTTGAATGCTATAGTCAAGGATTGTAGCAAATTGTTTGAAGAGACTCTAGAACTATGGGCCTTGTTGTACTAGGACACACAAGTGGAAAAGATCAAAGTCACCATCTGGGATAACAAACTACAGTATGATGAAATAAATGCAGTGGCACACACATTAGCCATGTGCAACGGTTCACCCAGTTAGAAGAGGGGACATCCCTGCAAGAACAAATTGAGGAGTTGTGGTAAAAGATACAAAATATCACTACATGGGTGAAACCATGGGAAGAAGAAGTACATCAACTCTCACATACTGTGGAAGGCATGCTAAAGTGTATGCAACAAACGCAATGGACAATCAGCTTAGTATCAGAAGGATCGATTATAGAAAAGTTGGTCAATGGAGTTTGACAAGCAACAGTACAATGCACGAAGGTGCTTCACCTAGTGAAATCATCAATCAACAACTTGAAAAAAAGATCTAGAGCATACCAATGAAGTGACTCAAGGATGACTCACATATTTGTTTTAGGGGCGTGTTTGGACAAGGTCCCCTAGGTCAATTTTTGAATAAGATGTTGTAAAGTCACCATATTTTGAGGAGAAAAGACCTTGGTAACTTTGCAGCTGAGTGTGCAGGCCCTTGGAGCTGTGTGCGCATTATATGGAAAGCTTGTATATTGCAAGATCTGAAGTAATAAAGAGTATTTGAAGAAATTATGTGTCCAATTTGTATACTTAAAGTGTTTTCTATATTTGTGTGCACTTGAAAGCTAGTTATCTATATTTTTGTATTTATTACTTTGCAAAGATCTAGATCTACTATTATATGTGATTTTATGCATGATGAGATGTTTACACGAAGTTAATAACTCTATTTAGCTAAAAATCATTCAAGTTTTTGGAATTTTGGGGCTAATGGTTCGTGAGGGTCAGATCAAAACTGAAACTAAAGAAGCACTCTAACTCCACATCACATATCCTTTTGGATGCAAAAACCTGGTTCTAACATCCTCCAATACTTCCTCGGGTGAGATTGCAGCCTGTGCTAAGCAGGTTGTTGCCGAAAGGAATGATATTGTAGGGTGTTGTTGGTTAGCGCAGCTAACTCTAAACATTGGTCCAAGCCCCCTCAATGTGGTGCAACCGAAGTTGTTCCATGGTTTTCTTGGTCATAACATTGATATCTTCTCCTAGGTCTATTAATACATTGCAGATAAGGACATCACCTATCTAGACAGAATAAACTCAGTTTCTAGGGTCAGTATATTTTTCCATTTGAGCGCTCCCTATCATTAACTCAGCTACTCTCCCAACAAAATGGATAGTATGAGGCTCTACTATTTTCCTCCCTGGTTCCTTGAGATAGAGATCCTCAATGGTTTTAGTACATATGGGGATCTCTTTAATGGAATGAAGGAAAGGAACCCTTATACAAAGATTCCTAAGTTCGGTCACCAAGTTAGACTTAGGCATGAGGTCATCTTTCCCGATAACCAACCTCTCTGGAAAGGGAGGTTGGTTTGAAGAAGATGGTAAGGGCCCTAAATGTGCGTGAATCGGTCGAATGGTGACATTTCATTTCAAATGATTAGGATCTTCCTCCTGACTTTTCTCCTCGATGATCACCATGGGTTGTTTTTGTTTTTGTTCTTGATTTTCTAAATTTACTACCCTTCCCAATCTTAGTTGAAGATCATTAAACCCAACTGATTTAGTCTGATAAACAAGGAAAGGAAGAAGTCTGATCGAAGTGTTCATTTTCACCGACTTTATTATTTGGATTTGGTAACAGTTGTGCAACTAGTTGAGGCGGTCGAAAGGGTGGTGGTAATGGTAATGATGGCATGGAAAGTGTTTTTCTAGGCAAGGCTCGTGGCATTGTAGACTAGGCCACGGGATAAGGTGCATAAGTAGTGGGATATAACTATGTTGGTGCATGGTAGTGATGGTGTGTTGATCCTCTTCACCCTTATTGGCAAGGTAGAGGTGATTGTCCATATTGAAATTGATGCCCATGTTCTCAACGCTAATAGTAATTTACATTTTGGTAGGAATATGGTAGCATTATAACCAGAAAAATAGGGAGTATGTTTAGGAGTCATGACTATACCTACCCGAGGCAATGATTTCTATGCCCCAATAACATATCATGGATTAGATTTCTTATACTCTCCTTCGAATGAATCTTTAAATCACAATATAGAAAGGCATTCCTCGATAGGATGTTTTCCTATACATATCACACATGTATTAACACTTTTAACATCTACAAGACATTCATGCAAACGATTCTTTTTCCCACATTTAGGATAATAAATGGACAATGTTTCTTGCTCTTCTACTAATTTCTACTGAAATTATAAAGAATCCATTTGTTTTCTAACAATATTCATACTTTTAGTTCTCCTATTTTCCATCTTCTTTCCCAAACATATAATCATAGAATATGTAGATCCAAATCTTGTATTTTTAGAATTACTACGAAATCCTCTACTAGATTTAGATATATTCCGTGAAAATTTCCTCCACAAGTCACAAATCTGATCAAAATTCATTTGAGAAATATCCCCTTGTCCTCGCAAGGGCAAGGTTCTAATAATATTTAAATCAAATTTGTGTTTTGACCTTTGGAGAATGTATAAAACTATTTCTAATTAAACTTCCACGATCTATTCTTCACCTTTTGTAATAGCGAAAATCTCGTCCTACATTTCTCTTATTTTGCAATATTCTTGATATTTTGTCAAAAATAATTTCTTCATTTGTTCTTGAGAGGCTACAATATTTCCTCCTAATCCCATGAACTATTGTAATGCTAAATCCTTAAGAGTTGCAGGAAATAGTTTTAGTTTCTGGGCATCTAAAGAATAATCATAGCTTCTACACAGTATATCAAACTCAAATAAAAAATGATATGGGCCCTTGTGTACCTTACTATGTAAATGAGGGAGAAAGAAGGGTGGAATATTCTTCATCTGAACTACTCCATTGAAATCCACAATGGGAAATCCAAAAGTGGATTGTTCCTCATTTAGTTGATTCTCAAGAGTTCCTCCAACATGGTCCTCCGTCCTTCTTCTTCCAATCAAACCACTCTCAACATAATGTGAAAGTGGAGTATGGTTTAATATGATATTTTAGATTCTAGTAATCTCTTTACCTCCAACTGTTGGTTGTGAAACTCCTGAGATACTCTCTCTAAAGTCTAGGTAAACAGTACCAACATAGTGGGTCTGCATTTGCTTCGAATTTCTACCTACAAGAGAAGGCCCAATATGGGAAAAAATTTCTAATTTATCACTATGTATTTGGCCCTTAATAGGCTTCAGACCCCTACCTCTTTTAGCCATACATTTTAAAATATATCAACCAAAAATAACAATTGGAAAAAAACTTGCTTAAAAAATCAATCAAATGTTGTAGTAAAAAGATAGTACACAAATTAATTCAAATGAAATTCCTTCAAACAATAGAAACACACTATGTGAAAAAATAAATCAGACTAACCCATATTTCATAAAAATAAAAAATCTTTACAAGATTTCTTCCAATCGCCCCGGCAATGACACCAAAATATTCGGTGCGAGAGTTACAATTCATTATACTCCTTCAACACTTAATTTGTCAACCCAGGGTGATGTAAGGTTAGAGGTGAAGCACAAGAAATGCCAAAGACTTCTGGTTTAACTTCTATAAATCCTACTTCTAACCTTTTAACTAAATTTTGCAGAATGAACAAGAAACGAAATTGCATATAAAACCTTCAGCAAAACAACACGAAGCCACTATGGGTACTGGATTCAATTCAAACAAAATTATTTGCAAAGAAACACTGTCAGAAAAATTAAAGCATGCCTTGCAATCAATCTGAAAATAATATTGGAAAATGAAATATGTTCCTATAATCAAATCTCCAATGCTTTAAAAAGAACAAAAGGAATGATCTTCAAATATACTTATAAATATGTTTCCTTTACCAAATATATCTCATTCCTATACTAGAGAAACTACATGTCTGTACTGAAATGAGTCTCGTTCTTGCAATGGGATATTTTGATCTGGTATAGGAATGCTCTATTCTTGTACTAGAATGTTCTGTTCCTGTACTGGAATGTTTTGTTCCTATATTGGAATGGTCTATTCATGTGCTAAGGACTCATTTTCTTTGTACCAAAAATTCACTATTCCTGCAGTAGAACACACTATTCCTACACTAGGATAGTTCTATTCAAATTACCCTTCACTCGAATATAAATCGGTTATAGTTGGAAATAAATGAAAAAAGAGACGAAAAAATCAAGCTTGAACTTTAATGAAAAGACTCCAAATCCAAAATGCTCAATGAAAATGACTGTAAAATAATGGAAAGGAAATCTTGCAATAGCAAAAAGGGAAGCACACTTGCATCGTAAATAATAGTACCTATCCAAAAGCCAGGACTTAATCCTTTGTAGATCCGGCCATAAAAATTAATAGAATCTATTTTGAAATATAAATTCCATAAAAATCGTTAATCTCAAAAAGGGACACCATAAACGATCCATGTAAACAATAATGTTCAAGTTACGTACATATATGAAATCGTTAGAGTTTTAATCTTTACTTGAAGAGTTATTATTATATCGCCGAAGTTTATATTTATGTAAAAGAACAAATACGATAGAAAGAAAATGATTTAATCTTTAAAATCCTAACCTTAACTAATGTCCCGAAAAGAACTAAGAAAACATTTCTAAAAAAGAAAGGACAAAATAGTACAATAATTTCAAGAACGTAAAGAAATACTTAAAACTGGGAATTGAATCAGCCGCACGGAGAATTCTCAAATATGAGATCACACATAAAACATTCACAAGAGTTTCATAAAATCTACAAGCTCAAGCATGGAAAGATTCATCACTCTCTTCACACTAACATAACCAGATCTAAATAACCTACAAAAAATAGGGAGAGCAAGCTGGGCTTGCTGGCCCTAGCCAACCAACTTGTTTCCCTCTACGGAAATTGTGAAATCAACTACGCAAACGAAACATTAGAGATAGTGACTGGAACCAAAATATGAAACTACCATTAGCTCCATATTTATTCAAAGTGTTAAGAAAATATACATTGTAAAACTGTGGATCTAGCCTAGAAAGAGAGGGCCATACAAGATTACAAAATTACAAAAAAGGTGTATCAGAAATTCTTCACACTATCGCTAACTAAGCCTATCCTAGAATCCCTATTTTATACATAAAAACCGGCTCTCATCTGTGATGAAAACTTAACAGGAAAATGTATTTGAATAGTGACCGATCTCCATCTTTAGTCCATCCATAATGCTCTAAGCATGTCTTTAACTCATCCATAATGCTCTAGACCTAATGTAGAAATAGGAACCAACCATCGATGAGAGATGCATGTCATTCCTTAAAACCTGTAGTGTTGTTGGATTCAATCTGAAATGAATGAGCCGACTGTCCACCTGGTATAGGAATGATGGGCAGTAAATGAACTATGAATCTTGCACCAATTGAACTCTGACATTGATTAATGAAATTTACTCACCATGCCTTAAGGAAATACAAAAAGATATTTTACAAAGGAAATTAAGCCTATTCAGCCTTTTTAATAACAATTTAGCCCTTATAGTCCATATCCAATAAAATCACAAAAAGAGACCAAGAACTACTTTTAAAGGTTTTAATTTTGTTGTGAAATAGATTTTTAGGTAGCATAGTTAGGGCAAAGATAAGGTTAAATAAATGACAATTGCGATGACCAACAATAGCCCATAAATCTCATCTAGAAAAACATATTTATATTCACATATCACCTCTAAGTCATATAAGGTTTTGATTTTTGTCTTTTGTTAAACATCCTCTAATTGAATAGAAAAGTACTGAAACCCTTTTCTAACACACATTTTTAATTGTAAGGTAGATATCTGCTAGATAGAAATGGGTCTAGATATACCTCTTATGATTTATATCTTTCCTTCATCCATGGTTTGGGTAATAGTCTTTCCAAAATAGTTAAGGACCGCTCTATGCCCTTCCAACAAATCCATCACCACCATTACATCATAGGATCCGAAGGAAAAAATATTCAGGTTTGTGCTTGTTTCATCCCATTTAATTGAATGGGATAGGTCATTACCTAGTTGGTGACATTCCTCTTAGTGATAGTAAACAATAGGACCAACCAAGTTTTTTTTTTATTTTTTTGAATTGAATATACATTTTTCTACTTTCTAGGGACTAGTATAACTCAACTAGCACATGGATTGATCAAAACATAACATGTTGGTTAAAGAGAATATCTTCTATCTCAAACATTGTGGATTGGTGATAATCTTGATGATATTCCAATGCCACATTAATTTTGTGTACACTTCTATCCACATCATTCATGGTGGAAG
>APFE031642666.1:80154-132912 GCA_000404065.3 Pinus taeda
GTATACATCTAGGTGAGGTGTGATTTGATGAAGAAATGCATGGCATTTCCATTTCTAGTCAGTGAAGACGATATCGCCCAACTAATCCTTGAGTGGATGACTGACTACCTCCTTCACATAGATATTGTAGAGGGAACAATAGGGACTAGTAAAAAAGGTGCAAAATGGACTAGAAAAGAGGGATATAAGGAAAATAAGATGGTGATCATTGACCTAGAAAATAATACTGTACAGGAATGAGAGTGCAAACAAGAAGAAGAGAAGCATATAGAAGAACCTGATTAGGGTAGAAAATACCCCTATGTAGACCCAAAGGACATTAATTCTCCCTTTATTCTCAAACAATGATAGAATTCAAGTGAGGGAGATGCACTTAAGAAGAACCAATGTAATACGTTCACCGGCTGGAGACCATGGTCCTCACTAACATGGACCGTGATGAAATTGGGGATAATATCAAATTCGCGACGAAAGATATATAGGGCCACTTTGAACAACAATACCAGTCTGTTTTGGTGAAGGTGTAGGAGGGCCTCAAAGAATTGCAAGGTTAGGCGAGTTAGGTTCAAGCAAGCTAGTCTCAAATGAGTGAGAAACCAATGATGTCGGGCAATGGTCAGTCAGTACTCACTTCAAAGCTCGACGTTGTACCCATGCCTAACGGATCCTTACACTTGAATGATGTCCCAGAGTGGGAGAGTGCCCAACCTCATTACAATGTGAGTATTAACCTTGCGACACTCCCCTTATACACATTCAATGAGATACATGAGGGTGTAGAAGATGAGATTAAGGTGCAAGATCAACGGTCTCTCATGGTGATAAAGGTTTCATAGATCACCAATCAACAGATGTGCCATGCAAAGAACAAATCTCTCCAAGATTGCAATGAGGTAGCTCGAAGAAGGGTGCAGCTGGAACAGTCCATTTTCCAAGTATGTAGTGAGCTTCTCGAGTGCCAAATTCAGTCTTAGGCCACTTCTAAAGAAAACATGTAGTAGTTGGCATATGAATTTAGAGAATCAAAGGTGTAGGTGGATAAATTTCACTTTGATATGAATATGCAAATAACTGAGATTCAATTGAAGCTACAACCCACCATGCCACCATAGATCCGAGAGTAGCATGAGGTTGCCATCAGAACAGATAGGAAAAAGCTCAATGCTATAGTCAAGGATTGTAGACAGTTGTTCGAAGAGACTCTAGAACTATGGGCCTTGTTGTACTAGGACACACAAGTGGAAAAGATCAAAGTCACCATCTAGGATAACAAACTACAGTATGATGAAATAAAGGCAGTGGCACACACATTAGCCATGTGCAATGGTTCACCCAGTTAGAAGAGGGGACATCCCTGCAAGGAAAAATTGAGGAGTTGTGGTAAAAGATACAAAATATCACTACATGGGTGAAACCATGGGAAGAAGAAGTAGATCAACTCTCACATACTCTGGAAGGCATGCTCAAGTGTATGCAACAAACACAATGGACAATCAGCTTAGTAGCAGAAGGATCGATTATAGAAAAGTTGGCCAATGGAGTTTGACAAGCAACAGTACAATGCACGAAGGTGCTTCACCTAGTGAAATCATCGATCAACAACTTGAGAAAAAATATCTAGAGCATACCAACGGAGTGACTCAAGGATGGCTCACATATTTGTTTTAGGGGCATGTTTGGACAAGGTCCCTTGGGTCAATTTTTGAATAAGATATTGTAAAGTCTCCATATTTTGAGGAGAAGAGACCTTGGTAAGTTTGCAGCTGAGTGTGCAGGCCCTTGGAGCTGTGTGCGCATTATATGGAAAGCTTGTATATTGCAAGATCTGAAGTAATAAAGAGTATTTGAAGAAATTATGTGTCTAATTTGTATACTTAAAGTGTTTTCTATATTTGTGTGCACTTGAAAGCTAGCTATCTATATTTTTGTATTTATTACTTCGCAAAGATCTGGATCTACTATTATATGTGATTTTATGCATGATTAGATGTTTACACGAAGTTAATAACTCTATTTAGCTAAAAATCATTCAAGTTTTGGGAATTTTGGGGCTAATGGTTCGTGAGGGTCAGATCAAAACTAAAACTAAAGAAACACCATAACTCCACATCACATATCCTTTTGGATGTAAAAACGTGGTTCTAACATCCTCCAATACTTCCTCGGGTGAGGCTGCAGCCTATGCTAAGCAGGTTGTTGCCGAAAGGAATGGTATTGTAGGGTGTTGTTGGTTAGCGCAGCTAACTCTAAACGGTGGTCCAAGCCCCCTCAAGCCAACAGACATATGTGGTCCAACCGAAGTTGTTCCATGGTTTTCCTAGTCATAACATTGATATCTTCTCCTAGGTCTATTAATACATTGCAGACAAGGACATCACCTATCTAGACAGAAGAAACTCAGTTTCCAGGGTCAGTATATTTTTCCATTTGAGTGCTCCCTATCATTAACTCAGCTGCTCTCCCAACAAAATGGATAGTATGAGGCTCTACTATTTTCCTCCCTCGTTCCTTGAGATAGAGATCCTCAATGGTTTTAGTACATATGGGGATCTCTTTAATGGAATGAAGGAAAGGAACCCTTATACAAAGATTCCTAAGTTTGGTCACTATGTTAGACTTAGGCATGAGGTCATCTTTCCCCATAACCAACCTCTCTGGAAAGGGAGGTTGGTTTGAAGAAGATGGTAAGGGCCCTAAATGTGCGAGAATGGGTCGAATGGTGACATTTCCTTTCGAATGATTAGGATCTTCCTCCTGACTTTTCTCCTCGATGATCACCATGGGTTGTTTTTGTTTTTGTTCTTGATTTTCTAAATTTACTACCCTTCCCGATCTTAGTTGAAGGTCATTAAACCCAACTAATTTAGTCTGATAAACAAGGAAAGGAAGAAGTCTGATAGAAGTGTTCATTTTCACCGACTTTATTATTTGGATTTGGTACCAGTTGTGCAACCAGTTAAGGTGGTCGAAACGGTGGTGGTAATGGTAATGATGGCATGGAAAGTGTTTTTCTAGGCAAGGCTCGTGGCATTGTAGACTAGGCCATGGGATAAGGTGCATAAGTAGTGGGATATAACTATGTTGGTGCATGGTAGTGATGGTGTGTTGATCCTCTTCACCCTTATTGGCAAGATAGAGGTGATTGTCCATATTGAAATTGATGCCCATGCTCTCAACGCTAATAGTAATTTGCATTTTGGTAGGAATATGGTAGCATTATAACCAGAAAAATAGGGAGTATGTTCAGGAGTCATGCCCATACCTACCCAAGGCCATGATTTCTATGCCCCAATAACATATCATGGATCAGATTTCTTATACTCTCCTTCGAATGAAGCTTTAAATCACAATATAGAAAGGCATTCCTCGATAGGATGTTTTCCTATACATATCACACATTTATTAACACTTTTAACATCTACAAGACATTCATGCAAAAGATTCTTTTTCCCACATTTAGGATAATAAATGGACAATGTTTCTTGCTCTTCTACTAATTTCTACTGAAATTATAAAGAATCCATTTGTTTTCTAACAATATTCATAATTTTAGTTCTCCTATTTGCCGTCTTATTTCCCTAACATATAATCATAGAATATGTAGATCCAAATCTTGTATTTTTAGAATTACTACGAATTCCTCTACTAGATTTAGATATATTCCGTGAAAATTTCCTCCACAAGTCACAAATCTGATCAAAATTC
The DNA here is from genome assembly GCA_000404065.3 of Pinus taeda. Taxonomy (NCBI): domain Eukaryota; kingdom Viridiplantae; phylum Streptophyta; class Pinopsida; order Pinales; family Pinaceae; genus Pinus; species Pinus taeda. The sequence goes on from APFE031642666.1 coordinate 83,860, forward strand.
ATTTGAGCAATATCCCCTTGTCCTCACAAGGGCAAGGTTCTAATAATACTTAAATCAAATTTGTGTTTCGACCTTTGGAGAATGTATAAAACTATTTCTAATTAAACTTCCAGGATCTATTTTTCACCTTTTGTAATAGCGAAAATCTCGTCGTACATTTCCCTTATTTTACAATATTCTTGATATTTTGTCAAAAATACTTTCTTCATTTGTTCTTGAGAGGCTACAGTATTTCCTCCTAATCCCATGAGCTATTGTAATGCTAAATCCTTAAGAGTTGCAGGAAATAGTTTTAGTTTCTGGGCATCTAAAGAATAATCATAGCTTCTACATAGTATATCAAACTCAAATAAAAAATTATTTGGGCCCTTGTGTACCTTACTATGTAAATGAGGGAGAATGAAGGGTGGAATATTCTTCATCTGAACTACTCCATTCAAATCCACAATGGGAAATCCAAAAGTGGATTGTTCCTCATTTAGTTGATTCTCAAGAGTTCCTCCAACATGATCCTCCATCCTTCTTCTTCCAATCAAACCACTCTCAACATAATTTGAAAGTGGAGTATGGTTTAATATGATATTTTAGATTCTAGTAATCTCTTTAACTCGACCTGTTGGTTGCGAAACACCTGAGATACTCTCTCTAAAGTCTAGGTAAACAGTACCAACATAGTGGGTCTGCATTTGCTTGGAATTTCTACCTACAAGAGAAGGCCCAATATGAGAAAAAATTTCTAATTTATCACTATGTATTTGGCCCTTAGTAGGCTTCAGACCCCTACCTCTTTTAGCCATACATTTTAAAATATATCAACCAAAAATAACAATTGGAAAAAACCTTGCTTAAAAAATCAATCAAATGTTGTAGTAAGAAGATAGTACACAAATTAATTCAAATGAAATTCCTTCAAACAATAGAAACACACTATGTGAAAAAATAAATCAGACTAACCCGTATTTCATAAAAATAAAAAATCTTTACCAGATTTCTTCCAATCACCTCCCCGGCAATGACACCAAAATATTTGGTGCGAGAGTTACAATTCATTATACTCCTTCAACACTTAATTTGTCAACCTAGGGTGATGTAAGGTTAGAGGTGAAGCACAAGAAATGCCAAAGACTTCTGGTTTAACTTCTATAAATCCTACTTCTAACCTTTTAACTAAATTTTGCAGAATGAACAAGAAACGAAATTGCATATAAAACCTTCAGCAAAACAGCACGAAGCCACTATGGGTACTGGATTCAATTCAAGCAAAATTCTTTGAAAAGAAACACTGTCAGAAAAATTAAAGCATGCCTTGCAATCAATCTAAAAATAATATTGGAAAATGAAATATGTTCCTATAATCAAATCTCAAATGCTTTAAAAAGAACAAAAGGAATGATCTTCAAATATACTTATAAATATGTTTCCTTTACTAAATATATCTCATTCTTGTACTAGAGAAACTACATGTCTGTACTGAAATGAGTCTCGTTCTTGCAATGGGATATTTTGTTCTGGTATAGGAATGCTCTATTCCTGTACTAGAATGTTCTGTTCCTGTACTGGAATGTTTTTTTCCTATACTGGAATGGTCTATTCATGTGCTAAGGACTCATTTTCTTTGTACCAAAAATTCACTATTCCTGTAGTAGAACACACTATTCCCGCACTAGGATAGTTCTATTCAAATTACCATTCACTCAAATATAAATCAGTTATAGTTGGAAATAAATGAGAAAAGAGAGGAAAAACTCAAGCTTGAACTTTAATGAAAAGACTCCAAATCCAAAATGCTCAATGAAAATGACTGTAAATCTTGCAATAGCAAAAAAGGAAGCACACTTGCATCGTAAATAATAGTACCTATCCAAAAGCTGGGACTTAATCCTTTGTAGATCCGGTCATAAAAATTAATAAAATCTATTTTGAAATATAAATTCCATAAAAATCGTTAATCTCAAAAAGGGACACCATAAACGATCCATGTAAACAATAATGTTCAACTTACGTTCATATATGAAATCGTTACAGTTTTAATCTTTACTTGAAGAGTTATTATTATATCGCCGAAGTTTATATTTATGTAAAAGCACAAATATGCTAGAAAGAAAATGACTTAATATTTAAAATCCTAACCTTAACTAATGTCCCAAAAAGAACTAAGAAAACATTTCTAAAAAAGAAAGGACAAAATAGTACAATAATTTCAAGAATGTAAAGAAATGCTTAAAACTGGGAATTGAATCAGCCGCACGGAGAATTCTCAAATATGAGATCACACATAAAACATTCACAAGGGTTTCATAAAATCTACAAGCTCAAGCATGGAAAGATTCATCACTCTGTTCACACTGACATAACTAGATCTAAATAACCTACAAAAGATAGGGAGAGCAAGCTCAGTTTGCTGGCCCTAGCCAACCAACTTGTTTCCCTCTACGGAAATTGTGAAATCAACTACGCAAAGGAAACATTAGAGATAATGACTGGAACAAAAATATGAAACTACCATTAGCTCCATATTTATTCAAAGTGTTAAGAAAATATACATTGTAAAACTGTGGATCTAGCCTAGAAAGAGAGGGCCATACAAGATTACAAAATTACAAAAAAAGTGTATCAAAAATTCCTCACACTATCGCTAACTAAGCCTATCATAGAATCCCTATTTTATACATAAAAGCCGGCTCTCATCCGTGATGAAAAATTAACAGGAAAATGTATTTGAATAGTGACCAACCTCCATCTTTAGTTCATCCATAATGCTCTAAGCATGTCTTTAGCTCATCCACAATGCTCTAGACCTAATGCAAAAATAGGAACCGACCCTCGATGAGAGATGCATGTCATTCCTTAAAAAGTGTAGTGTTGTTGGATTCAATTTGAAATGAATGAGCCGACTGTCCACCTGGTATAGGAATGACGGGCAGTAAATGAACTATGAATCCTGCACCAACCGAACTCTGACATTGATTAATGAAATTTACTCACCATGCCTTAAGGAAATACAAAAAGATATGTTACAAAGGAAATTAAGCCTATGCAACCTTTTTAATAACAATTTAGCCCTTATAGTCCATATCCAATAAAATCACAAAAAGAGATGAAGAACTACTTTTAAAGGTTTTAGTTTAGTTGTGAAATAGAGTTTTAGGTAGCATAGTTAGGGCAAAGATAAGGTTAAAGGAATGACAATTGCGATGACCAACAATAGCCCATAAATCTCATCTAGAAACACATATTTATATTCGCATATCACCTCTAAGTCATATAAGGTTTTGATGTTTGTCTTTTGTTAAACATCCTCTAATTGAATAGAAAAGTAGTCAAACCCTTTTCTAACACACTTTTATAATTGTAAGGTAGATATCTGCTAGATAGAAATGGGTCTAGATATACCTCTTATGATTTATATCTTTCCTTCATCCATGGTTTGGGTAATAGTCTTTCCAAAATAGTTAAGGACCGCTCTATGCCCTTCCAACAAATCCATCACCACCATTACATCATAGGATCCGAAAGAAAAAATATTCAGGTTTGTGCTTGTTTCATCCCATTTAATTGAATGGGATAGGTCATTACCTAGTTGGTGACATTCCTCTTAGTGATAGTAAACAATAGGACCAACCAAGTTTTTTTGTATTTTTTGAATTGAATATACATTTTTCTACTTTCTAGGGACTAGTATAACTCAACTAGCACATGGATTGATCAAAACATAACATGTTGGTTAAAGAGAGTACCTTCTATCTCAAACATTGTGGATTGGTGATAATCTTGATGATATTCCAATGCCACATTAATTCTGTGTACACTTCTATCCACATCATTCATGGTGGAAGTATCTTGGATATTTTAGATATTTTGAATGGATATCATATTATATGGAAAAATATGCAAGAGGTGAGGCTCCACATAACCCCAACAGTTCAGTTGTTCGTTTTCCTTCCCACTAAATTTTTTAATGTTTACATCTATTTATCTACTTTTAGTCTAATTTTGAGTCTTTTGTCACTGATTATCGCTTTCGTTGAAATTTCGACTCTCGTGACCCTTAACAATTTTTTTAAAAGAGACATATTTAACACCTTTTCCTCCTTGTGAAAGTTTGTCTTACTTTTTACTAGGGAAAGATTTTACATTTTAATTTCTTTGTTTAGCCTATTGATAACATGTTCTTCCTCTTTGGATGGCTTCGTCCATAGTTTTATCATTATCCCATTCAATTTTTTCCTTAAAGATGTGCAGAAGAGAACTCATAATCCATTGTACTTTGGATTTTTCTTCATCCTCAGATGGTGCATATCTTACAAGGTGAGTAAATTTCATCACTAGTTCATCCATGGTCATTTGACCAAGTTTTAATTCGTAGAATTATTGTTCCTTCTATTCATAATATATTTCATTTAAATATCTTTCCTTGAAGAATTTTTGAACTTGAAAATCATGCATGGAATAACATATGAAGAACCTTTAACAAGTTATTATACACAATTTTCAATTGACTCACCTGCATGGACTCATTATTCAAAATCTTTAAAATTCTTCCCAATTAACACCCTTGTATTCCAAATTATGTATACTTCTAACTCTTCCGACCATAAATATGCATTTCCATGTAGATGATAAGTACCCATTTTAGTCTTCAAATTATTGGGATAATCATAAAATTGGAAATATCAGTTTATGTTGAGTAAATGTGCCTCTACAGCTAATCTCTCTCATAAGTTGGTGGTCTAATTTTCTTGAATTCCCCTCGCATGTCTACTTGTAGTTTCTTCCCTTGATTAGAAATAATTTTAGCTACATTTCACTTCTCCACGTTTTTTTTTATCATCTTTACTCTCATCTACACTATTGCGGTTCTCTCATTTGGAGGTTTCTCCCTGGTCTCCTTCCACTATTGGTTCCACAATTTTTGGATTGGATCGCTCTTTTAAATTTTTAATAAGTTTTTCTTGTTCAAAATTGGCCTTTATCAACTTCTCATTATCTACGCAAACACTAGCTAACATTATCATCAAATATCTAACTATGTTTGTAATTCCATTATAGATAGTGGTATTTGTTCTCCCAAATGTACTAAAATTTTATATTCTCCTCTATGTATTACTACATGTGGTTTCATTATCACTTCGTCTCCCTCTTCTTTTCACTTTCTCATTTCATGTCAAATAAATAATTTATTTTGTTAAATATAAAATTATGATTGGGCACATAAGCAACAATGTAGTAACCTATTCTTGTGATACAAGATGTAAGAAACCTCTAGTTTTATTAATATTAACTTTGTAATAGAATATAGGATTTTTTTTTTTAATATATAGAGTAAATGTTGGTACTTGTATACCTTCATATTGCAATTGTAATTTTCTATATACCTTTCTTGAAGTTTAAGATATGCCATAATGTGTAAACATTTATTTTTATATTAATTTAATATCAATCATACCTATACGATGAGGGTTCAATTTATTTAGATTAATTTGTTTTTCCTATGTACATGTATATTAAGTTGTAAGGTTTTTTTTTTCCCTTAGCCACTTTCCCTTTCTGGTAGAAAAGGAATAAGGGAGGCTTCTATATGTAACTTATGTGTTAATTTGTTTAATTCAAGCTTCATAATTCCCTCGCCAAAGTTTATAATTTATATGTTATCCATTAATATATATGTTAGTTCTAATTTTTAACCTTGTTTATAGGGAACAACACATGTAATTACGTCGAACAATGGTTCTTGGAAAAATTGGGGAGTTTTCTCATCGTTTGAAGTCTTCAACTTTGTACTTGGATGATTTAGGATTTTTAGGGTTTGTCACCATATATTCCACAAAGGTTTTCTTTGCTTCTCCTAGCTCTCCATTCTCTTTTCCTTTTATGGTTTCACAGACGAGAGAACCCTATTCCAGTTTCCAACCCCAATTATTCCTGAATTTTTCTCTTATAGGTGACTACTTTAATGGTTTTGTAAGAAAATGTTCTACTTTAATATGCTAAAATCCCAAGGGTTTTCGATTTTTCTAAGCTTTTCATTTGTTAAGCCCTTCATTATTTTATTTTATTTTAATTGGGGGTGTTTCCTTCTTACATGGTTTTATGTCGACATTTTTGTGGAGATTATGTATATCATGAACATTTCATCATGGTAAGGATTTCATGTACCATATCTCATGTATTCTAGAGAAAGGTTTCTTCGATTCTCTTATAACTTAGTTTTTATTCCTGAACATTTCTTTTGTCCAGTGGTAAGGTTCAAAATGAAAGGCTTAATAGTCAGGAAACTGAGCTTTCAAAATCTCTTACAAACTCAAAGGAAACTGATATTTCCTTTGGCTAGAAAGAGATGTAGTTTTATAATTACAAACTCCTAATCTAGTTTTTCCTTTCTTGTTACATGCTCACACTTCTTCCTTCTAGGTTTCTATTCAATGGTCTTACTGTGCGGCTCGGTCATCTACTAGGTATCAAAGGTTATCTAAACTTAACCCCCTTTCTTCTTAGCAATGTTACCTGTATCTCACAAGAGCATTGAATATAGAGTTAGAATGGATGTAGTCGTGGCCATACGAAATTTCGTTGGCTTCTATTTTTCCACTATGTTTTCTTCGAAAAGAGGTTGCAATATCTTGGGCTTACTTATGCATTATTTTAACTTGGTTTAGTTTTGGTCAAAGTTCACCTTCTGGAATGTCATCTTTTGATTTTTTTCCTTAATGACCCATCTTTGCTACAATTGTACATTAGTTTTTCGTATTACTGGGTAATCCATTTAAAATCAGTGAAGCGATTGTATGTAGTATGTTGGAGAATATTGATTGAATGTTTTTTTTCCTTAATGACCCATCTTTGCTACAATTGTACATTAGTTTTTCGTATTACTGGGTAATCCATTTAAAATCAGTGAAGTGATTGTATGTAGTATGTTGGAGAATATTGATTGAATGTTCTTAGTTATGTATGAAAAAAGGATTATTACATATAGTTATCTTATATTATCTTGATTAGGTTGAATTTGAATAAATTCTTTCCTACTTCACTGGTTGATTGTACTCCATATTGTGGAACTCGTTAATTGGTTTTACTTTTATTATTAAAATACTTCCTAAAGTTTGTTGTGGGAAAATATATTTTGAATTTTGTTTTCAACCTTTTTTTTTACTTATAGTATTAATGTATTTCATCTATATGTATAGAAAATAATGCTATATGCTTTTTATTAGTCGTTTGTTTCATGAATAATTTTATTTTATTTACTATCTATAATTAAAAAATTTTGGAATCATCCATCTTCTTGAAATATGAATAGACATTCTATGCACTTTTAAGTACCAAACTTCTAGCTTCCAGGTTTTCGTACTTATTACTTCAAGGGTTTCTCATAATACAATAGTGTCTACATACTATTGAGGAATGGCTTGAGAATAATTTTCTAGTGGAAATCTATAAACATGGCAATCCTATCATTCATGATTAAGTACATAAATTATTTATCAAGATTATCTAGAATAGTCTCTTAGTTAGTTCATGGTTGTGAGTATAAGATCTATTTCTAGATTTAAAATAAGAGTTTTTTTTAACATAACTACACAACCAATTTCATAGAACTAGTTTAATAGAATACAAACCCTTGTTGATAGGACACCATGTACTTATTAATTGTTACATTTATTTCCTTTTTCTACATAGAGACATTCACAAATGTTATAATTAAACTTCTCAATAAAATCATAAAAAAACAATTCTTTTAGTTATTTTCTCTTTTGAAAAAATAATAGGAGCTACCATGATCCTCCTAACTAATGAACTATTGTATTGACAATTCTTCTCTAGTTCCATACTCCTTTTCTATCAAGAAACTAACTAGTAACTTTCACAATTTTACCTCCTCAACCCTTAGCAGTTTCTTGCTAAGTCTAGGATGTAATTTATTGTGTGTAGGTTCGATATTTCTGTCCCACTAAAACCACATTGTTCTGATTTCCTTTCTCTATTGCATTATTTATTCATCCACCCATGCCCTTTTTATCTCTTCATCTTAATTCTGGTGGTAGGGAAGATCTCCCCAAAGATGGGGGATTTGTCCTTTTTCTTGTGCTAATTTTCCTTTCTTGTACTACAATTGATTTATAACTATTTCAGGATAGTTGTAAGACTATCTATTCATGTGATTTTTCCTTTTATATTTTTAAAATAATAATAAGTAAAACAAAATAGGAAATTTTCATTAATAATAATAACTATTACATTCTCATAAAAATGTTCAACTTTAATTGTTTTTATCCTCATGGAAATCATCCATACTTATGAAAATTAAATCGTAAAAGTTTGATAAGATTAATCTTTTTAGGGGCAATACACTAGTCTTGTAGGGTATGTTTCAGGTTCTTATAATGGAAATTAATATGGGTGTAGGGGATTGTGAATTATGAGCTATCATCCTCTCTTCATGGGGAAGGAAGTTTTCCACATTTCTCTTTGTTCAAACCCTTTCGATATCCCTGATGTTGAGTTAAAGAAATATCTGTTGGTGCACCTCTTTGATAGGGGCTTCGGAAATTCACCTTCTATTATAATTATGCTTTGAAAAGCCTCTTCCCTTCATTTGAAATAAAAATATATAGATCTCTAGAATCCTATGGTGCAATTCTAACTCAAGAAAAAGCAACTAGTTGAATGTATCACTTCCACTATAGACATATTAATTGAATAAAAAATTTATCTATAGAGAGAGGAAGATGATATTAGTATCATTCAATCACAAATTGAAGAGTTTCAACATGCTACTCATTTGGGTAACCATTCTTATTTTTCTGTAGTTGATCTTTTTAATGGTTTTAGGCTTTTCCGTTATATTTTTAAATGTACCATCTCCTACTATTGATGAAGTGTCCTCTGAAAATGAAGGTAATTATTTTACGCCATTATAATCACTACATGGAAGTTCTATTCCATCTAATGGTAGGGGTCCTTTGTTGCGGCTATGACCACCCTCCAAAATTTTGGCCTGCAACCAATTTCAGAGCCTCCCTTGAGGGTTTCACTTAATGGCTGAGCACACTCAAGTTCACTCCATGAGCTCGTGTGAGTCTTTGCACCCACCTTGCTTGATCATTTCACCCAAGTTTGCATGTTGATGTCAAAGTCATGTTGGCAACCATATTCCGGCTATACTGAAAGTCTTTGCTTCATGTGTACTTGTTGTGTTTGCTATGAAAGCATCAGGTGCACTCACATATAGAGTCAAATTCAATGTCACACAAGCATCGCCATGGTCAACCAAGGATCAACCACAAGTGTTGCGCTTGTTTCTTACACCCTTGATTAGCCTTATTGAGTATGTGTGTATGGATAGTTTGAGTTGTCTCATCGTCCAGTTGTGTAAGTGTGTTTTTGCAAGATCACATATGCATGTTTTTCTCATTCACACACTTAGTAGCTTTGTTGAATTTCTGACAACCGGATTCCCCTCTAATAACTGTAACATCAACTCAATCGACTATCACCTAGAATAACGTAGAAGCACCAAACAAGTATTTTCAAGTTGCGTTGCTCACAAGCAATTCAATCAACCTTCATCCTTGCCACTCAGAGAGTTGGGCACTACAATCACCCTAGGATTGACTCCCCTCAAAAATTACGTAGAGGCTATTGACCTTGCCTACTCTACTGACTAAAGAAATTGTGGAGATAGGCCAGACAGACACCCAGTGATTGTCCATGTCTCCCTTAGGAAATTGCACAGTTTTTTGCAGTCAGTCCTCTCGATAGTCGATGAGTTGCTCATCCAGAAAATTGCGCAGTTTTCATGAGAAATCCCTGTTATTAGGAAATCTAGTGTCCACTGAGAGTTGCTAATCCCACTAAGATTGGTAGCTATCTTAGAAACAAACAAACTAAAACCACTTTCGCTTTCCTTTATGAGAAGTAGATAAGAGGGGAACAGAGGAGACCAACCTCATTCTTGTGCTTGGTTCCTTACTTGGTTCCTCTCCCTTCTCATAGATCTTCGCCACTCCTTATTCGTCTGCCCGGCTTCAAAGAGCACCTGTGGAATCAAAGCAACATAATACTATCAAAGAACAGAGATCTACAATCATAAACAATATAGGACCAGATATGTATTGACCACACAAATGCATATATCATCAAACATACAAGAATGTGGAGGAAAACTTGAATAGCTTTAGTAATATCAAGAAAAGAAAAGAGATTACAACCAATTGTTCTGACCCAACATCATCCTCTCAGCATGAAAGCCCTTCTTCACCTCATGAAAAGCTTAGATCACCCAACACTACGATATTACACCAAGAAACCAACAACACTTCTTTACAAGATACAAGATTCCTGCCTCCAACCTCTCGATCTCTGGGATGAGGGATCCATATATAGATATTTGTAGAGGTGTGAGTCAGCTCTGGGTTTTTGATTAGTGTCATTCCACTGATAGTTCTTGGCTTGACTTGGAGATTTCATGGACCTCTTACTCATCCCTGGGTGAATTCTGAGAGGCAAGTGTCATATGAGAAGTTTCTAGAAGATTCCTTGATCATCCACTTAGCAAACTGTCTCTGCCACTTGTCTATTCTCTCTCATCGCATCCTGTAGAAGGAATTTTTAGTTTGCATCGCACCTCTTGTCTGCAGTAGGTGTGATGCATCACACCCTCTGCATTGGGCAGTAATTATGGTCCAGTTTTGACTAGTTCTGAGTAGTTTTTCATGGAGAACTTCTGGGAGATGATGTAATCAGTTGACCTTGTTCCTTTAGGGTGTGAAGAAACACTTTTAGGGACTTAGAAGCCCTTAGTTTATGGACATGTATGATTGGGGTTGCAGTGCCCAAAAATGACTATAACAGTTGCCCCCTAAGGCACGAGGTCATTAATCTTTTGATGTCACGTGAAATACTTTATCATGAGGATCTGAAGTTTTTTCGAGCTGGAAGGCGATCTGTAATAAGATACAATACAATACATTATCTTCATAATATTTTCAGAATCTAGCTGAGGCGGGCATTCCCATGCTCAGCTTTATAAATTCATTTTCATGTACATAGGACAAAAAACTGTCTGTGTAGTAGACTAATGATTCGGACGGAGTCATCATCCTTTGATTGAGATGATCATCTATTTGGCAATGATGTAGATTTGATGTCTTTATATTCCTAAATATATCGTAGCCTAGATGGATGAAACTAGATCCGGGGTCTCCAAACTCATTCAATCTTCACTCGGAGTACAAGTCGATCTATGTGAAAGATGTTCTGGAGTCGAACATGGAAAGACATTGCCTGATTACCAGCCAATGACGTAAGCTGTTAACAGGCGCGAGAGGAATCATCGATAATGATGATGACCCTCAAGGTACTATAGTACAATTTACGTGGTGTGAAAATGGGACTTGGCATTGAACACCACGCAAAATCTCTCGGTTGAAGGCCATTGATGTCAACCTATCGCCGAAAGTGAGAAACTTGCAATTGAGGTATGCAAGCTTCAAAGTACTAAAGGGGTTGTTCCTAGGTCAACTTCTTGGATAATGAGTTGATGTCGACAAGAAGTGACCCGTCATAGGAGGGTATTAATGAATCCCACATCTACGACATGGGATGGAGCAAATGATTTTGGAGGTGAAAACGATCTGATGATACAAGGTTCAGGGTGGTGGTCATGAAAGAATGGAGCGTGAATGTATTACAGTGTATGAGACACAGGTGAATTCTCTGAGTGACTTCTCTTGAACATACCAGTGACACTGAAATGGATTAGTAGCATTAAACCCAAAGATGGATGGTACGATGGACCAATGGTGATATGATCGGTGAACGGAATAAGCCAACCCGATTCGGACGTGGAGTGAAAGTTTCATGTTCAAGAGTGACTTGTTACCAATAAAGTTTCTTCATGTTTTCTTCCCAATTTCCCTAGTCATTGCTAACCAGTACCTCTTTATTTTTATCAAGCTTGAGGAGGATAACATATGCTTGTTCTATAATTCACCCTTCAGGCAAACCCGTTGCTATTTTTTAACGAGCCTAGTGACAGTGAAACTCGTTCTTGTCTAGTTGGACAAGTTTGTCGCTATTGATTTTAACGAGTTTAACGACAATGATAACTCGGTCCTTTTTCAATTTCAGAGATTCTGAAAAGGGACAAAAAGGAAACTACCATAATCCTTTTTCGTCATATAATCCCTTAAGTCCAAAAAAGTATAAAATAATATGAAAGGGATGAATTTTTGATAGTTTTAACGAGCTGAACAAGACAAGAACTCGATCTTTTTGTGTAATATTCCTTCATGTCCAAAAAGATTAAAATCTAGAGGAGGGATAACACTTTCGGTAGCTTTAACGAGCTGGAGAGGCCAATCGCTCAGCAATCTTTTCATATTTTACGAGTCAGATGAAAAGAGCTTAAAGGAGACTTGTTTTTAGAGGAATGAGTGATGATTTTGTGTAGCAGCTGATTCCAGGTAAGGTTTGGAATTTTCCAATCATGACAGTGTCACAATGATGGCTAACAAGTTCACTCATCAGAGATGTTCGTCAAAAAGTGTAAACAATCAAATGGAGGCATATGATCAGCTAAAATAGAGTGGAGGTGATGATGAAAACGAGACCAAAGCTCAAAAGCTAATTATAATGCGTTCACAATGGTTATTTATACGAGATTGGTTCATTTTTTAATGAGCTTTAACTCTGGGGAAACATTTGCTCATTGCTTAGGTTTAATTTTTAATGAGCTTGAACTTCACATAAAAACTGCTTGTGGTGGGTTTACTTTTAACGAGCCTAAACCCTGCGGTAACACTACTCGGATTCAGTTTCATGTTTATACAAGCTTGAAATGAAAAACTATGCTTGTTATAAGTTCGCATGCCCCCAACATAATAACGCAAATCGAGGTGCATGCCCCCCAAGCTTCATTACATTCAACGCAGTGGTTGGAATGAAGGTTTACCTCCAAGATCTTTGAAAGACTCGACTTGGAAAGGGAGTTGTTTCATTTTTAATGAGGTTGACATAGTTAAGGAACTATCCTCATTACTCCTTGTTTCATTTTTTTAACGAGGTCGAAACGAGATAAGAACCATCCTCGGAATCCATCGTATTTATAGTATTTGATAGAAAATAAAAAACTGAAGGATGATTAAGGTCCCTGTAATAATCTTCGTGGTAATCTGGAAGATGGGAACGATGGTGGTGATCTTCCCATGGTGCCTCTCCTATCATCATTGACTAAATGATTCCTTTGTCTGTAGAATGTACATGTGACCAAGGATCTGAAGAGGTGCCATATTCCTTAGACCTATTTATCCAAACACTCGATGAGCGTTGATTTGAGTTTTCCCCCCAGGCCAACAAATTTGGTTGCTACAATATTTCTATTAGGGTGATGATCCATGCTTACGAAATGTTCAAGAATCTTCTGAATCTAGAAGATAACATGTTGGAGCTTCCCACCGTGGCTACTTCCGCCAGATTGTTTTGAGGTGGTAGGGTAAAAGTACCCATCAATGTAGGCTCTTTTAGTATGCCTACTCCAATATTTTGAAGCGATTGAGAGCTTCTGTGGATCATTGGAATGCTTCCCGTAACTTGTGAACTATTGGGGAGAAACATTTGTTGGTCAACAATTGCAATTCCTCCTTGGAAAGCAACTGCCATCTTTCTGAAGTATGTCAACACAACTGCAGCCATAGCATATATCCAGGGCCTTTCGAGTAGGATGTTTAATCGAGGTTTCCATCAATAACTTCAACATCAATTTCTACTGTTTTGCCCCCTAGTTCAACTTGCAAGTTACTCAATATCCCATATGAGGTGTGTGTTCATCCATCAAATGCTTTTAATGTCATCGACGATCTTGACAAGGGTGGAGATCCTAAAGTTTTGCAGAAACTCATCGACATAATACATGTAGATGCCCCCTCATCAATAATTGTTCGATGAACAATTTTTTTGTGGGCTTTCACTTGAATAAGGAAAGCTAGTTGAGCTGGTAACTCAGGGTCATATCCTTTTTTATTAAAGGACACAAGATTGGAATTCGTTGGGTCAATCCCACCTATTACTGATAATGAAGCCTGCTTTTGGGAGGGGAAATTTTGCAGTACCTCAAGTGTTGACATAGCGGATAGTGATTGGGCCAGGTCCTCTACTATATATAATTTTGTGCCACTCTGGCACGAAGATTAAACGTTGATTTGTGTACTACTCCCTTTGGCGGTTTTATTGTCAGTTCAGGAGTGATGGGTGGCACAACTTCAGTCGAAGTTGTTGTCGAACTACTAGGTTGATCATTAGCCTTATTGTTCGATAGCTGTCGATTCCTGTAATATTTATTCCTTGTTGATATCAAATCATCATTCTACTGTTTCGAGACGAACAACATAAGAACTTGGGACCGGGAAGCATCGTCACTAGCAACTAGATTGGTTCTTGGGTTTGGAAATGGATCAATCAATACCACTGAGGTTTTTGAACTCTTAAAGAGTTTCTTAAATTTAGCTTTCTGTGGAAAATCTCTCATCCGATGATCCTCATCACATATCTGACACCCCGCAGGGGGTTTCCTTTGCCCATAAGGGTTTGCAAAATATTTTTTAGGAGACAACTCCTCCTACTTCTTCTTTTTCCTTTTCTTTTTCTTCTTGCCTCCTGGTTGCTTGGGTTCTTTACCTTTGTCAGTCGACACGGCATTTACTTCCGAGGCGAGAAGTTCTTCATTTGTATTTTGACTTGAAATCGTACCCACCTTCTTTGACATAGCCTTTATGGTTTTCATGCTAGTTGTACCTATCACGCCATTGCTGGCATGAGAGTCTTTGTTTGATTTAGGAGGGGGAGGAACGAAAAATTCCAGTTTAGGAGCATCAGGGATTTTATCGTAGAGCATACCACACTGAGTATAGATCAAGTCTAGATATTGTGCATGAGCAATAACTTGCTCTTTCGTGATGACTCCTCCCTTTGCCACATCTTCTATAATATAAGGTAACAATGACTTAATAAACCATTCATCCAACAGCTGATCAGGAACATATGTTTTTACCATTCTACGACGACATCTCCACTCATGAATATGATCAGATATGTGAGTGGCCATTGTTTGTTTGAAATTGGTAAGAAGCTCTATTCCCGTTTCATACCTTATGGGTAACTGAAAATGGGTTAAAAAGGTTGTGGCTAGTGTATTGAAGTAATCAAATGAAGCTTTAGGAAATTCAATATACCATTTTTCTACTAGACCAGTTAATGTTCACTGAAAAAGGTGAAGCTTGATTGAATCATCATTGAGAGTGTTTGATGAACACCATAGATGAAAGGTCATCACATGATTCGACAGGTCTTCACCCAGATTTCCATTAAATTTAAGAATATCTGACGGAAGTTTATCAGGAATCACTGGCCACCAAGGGCCGTAAGCCATTGGATCCTTCGTTAGTCGATTAAGATTTGGTAAGTATAAAGTGGCCACGAAAGGCAACTGTTGATTCAGGCTCGGTGAAGCATACCTAGGATAAGATGGAATTGCCTGAGTAGTTGTCCTTTGCATACCAGCATAATGCATTTGATGTTGGTAACTTTGGTAAGGTTGATGGGCATGATCATTACGATATGATTGATGTTGACCATTTTGAATGTACGGCTACCCATTACTTGCAAAGACTCGTTGCTCAGATCGTTCGTAAGCTTGTTGGAATTGCATTTGTTGGTATTGTACCATCCATGGTTGTGAAGCCATGAGTTGTTCCCAAGTATTGACTTTTTGACCAAGATTGGGGGTAATGGTCCCCATTTGAACCTCGGTCATTCCATTAGTCAGTAATTGTGGTTGTGTTGCAGGGACAAGAGGTTGTTGTATTATGACCTAAGAAGCCTGAGGTTGGCATACAACAAGCAACACTTGTACTTGCGACACCATCACGATAGCCAGCGTAGTGGGGATATTTGACACATGTACACTTTGTTGCATCAAATATAAAACTCTTGGTTGTTGAGGTAGTATCAGTACCCATCCGCTAGATGTAATTCCAGCATACCCTGAATTCTGTTGTGAACTCTCGTATGGTTGTTCTCTCGGAGGAGATAATGAAAGGGTATACTGCCCTCCATACGGCAATAATCCAGTGCTCAAAGGAATATTTTCCTTTGGGGACCCGATTGCCCAAATTGACACTATGAAGGATCAATTTGTTGAGACTCAACAAAAGAGATTCCAGATATTATTCAAGATGAACAAATGGGAACCGTCCATACTATCGAAACAACACCTAGATGGACTCCATCCAATGATTAAGAGCTAGTTGGGACAGATGGCACACCAGTGAACATTGTCAGAGTAGCAGCAGGAAGTTCTGCCGCTGTAGTGTTGGATGACATAGTCCTAGATGTCGATGGTTCTTCAGACATATTTTGTCTATCCAAAAGATTCCTCAGTGATTCTTCTGGAACTTCTGATGGCGAGAGACTAACTTCTGATGAAGAAGGATATAGGGTGATCCTAGCTCCAAATTGCAAGGGAGTGTTAGATGGAGGATCCTCTACAATCCCTTCTATGGCAATCAATCCAGGCGGAAGAGGTAGGCCGTAAGGTCCGTAAAATATTTCTGGTGCCGAAGAAGGTATAGGTTTGACAGGGACAGATGCTTGGGGAGTAACACCTTCCGAGTCAGCTGTAGACGGAGCCAGTTTAGGAATAGAAGTGTTTACCATCACACTAGGATCAGTTGTAATGTCCTTTTGTGGCTGTGGAGTTTCTTCTATAGAGGCAGGGATACCAAAAATTTTTGAAGTAACCAGAGTCTCCAAGGACGTTGGAGTACTCGCTCCAACCAACCTAGGGGACTTTGATCCGGTCAAACGAGTTCTATTTGTCTGGAATAGTTTTGTTTCCGTAGTCAACAACGGTTGACTCGTAAGCCTCCGTGAACAACGGGGTTTTGATTGACTTTTTTCCACGATTGCGGATTAAGCGATAAACTCAAAATAATTGGGGAAAATGATTTCGAACTAAATGAATTTTGGATGCTTTGACATGACTTGTTTTTTCAATTTTTAAGAGTCGAAAAAAAACAAAAGATGACTCTAGTTGCCTTCGATTTTTAATGAGCCTAAAGTGACAAGTGCTCAGATGGACCTTTTCCTTTAAGGAGTCTGAAAAGGAATGAAAGAGACTACTATAGAAATCTAGACAGAGTGATTACCAAACCAATCGCAGAACTACAGAATACTTTTGATGATACGACAGTCAATCTTCCCACATGTTGTGTTTAGTGCAATGCGATTGATAGGGAAACAGACACAACTTCCTAAGCATAAAGGATATAGCCTATTGTTGTCTCCCAATATATACTTGACGGTACGTGGGAGCACAAGTCCATACTGGCACTTGTTGTCTCAAATAGGAGGAATCACCCAACCAGCAATGAAAGCGATAGTTACCAGGCTTTACGATGCTAGAATACATCTCTAGCCTAGACTCCTAAATGTTGTGTGTTAGGTTCCAAAGCATTTTTATGTTCATTGAATTTATTTTACAATTGATCTTGCTTAAGAAATTTTCCTTTGACGTTCACCACGTGATGTATATATATAATTCCTAAAATGCAATCTAAGATGATAAACAATCGTTTAATCTTCTTTCTGTAATGAGAATCCTAGCTACTAAGGAAAGAGAAATGAGATTCTTTCAACATAGAGCACAGAGCACACAGTTGATGCACTGTCCTAAATCAAACCAACAAGAAGTCTAAATGCAAATGCACATGCATGTATTTGTTTTCAGCCTTCTTAATGCGTGAATGATAAGAAGAATGCTAAGTACAAATTTGAATTATCTTTTCAAAGTGACAATACTAACAATTTTCTTCAAAAAACAAAAGGAAGATAACGACGACACTTTGCGATTTTGAATTGAAAACTACTTTAGACACTTGAAAAACCACTAATTCAAATCAAATACAAGAGTAACAATATAATCGACCATCAAGAACAATAGGATTCTTCTCTTTGACTGAAAACGACACTTGCGACACTTCCAGGTCAAGAAAAGACAATTTGATTATGCTACTTCTTTGTAAAAGAGAACTGAAAATGGCACACAATACAAAAAAATATTCACAGTTCTTTGCACAATGGAGGTATAATGATGGAAAGGAAGGGGGTTTCCATAGAGGTGTATTGACCACATACAACAAAACTCCTGAATAAAGTTGAAGAGAGTG
Organism: Pinus taeda; assembly: GCA_000404065.3. NCBI lineage: Eukaryota > Viridiplantae > Streptophyta > Pinopsida > Pinales > Pinaceae > Pinus > Pinus taeda. The sequence continues at coordinate 102,084 of APFE031642666.1, forward strand.
AACAAAAAACCAAAATATGGAAGCAGAAGAGGTCTTGTCTGATCAACACACCTGTAACATAGGGAAAGTGTGATGCAGCACACCTACTACACACGGGAGGTGCGATGCATCTAGATTCCCAAGAGGAGAAGGTGTGATGGTCTAGGGACAAGACTTCAACTTGGTTCTTGGTCATAGTTTGCAGCTCAGTTCAGGGATTTAGGCCGAGGATGTGATGTTCAGTAGATACAAATCACAGGGGTTGATCTAATGAGGTTACTAGAGCCACCACCAGGCAATTAGAATGTTTGCAAATCAATTGTTCAGTTTATAAACAAAACCTGGAGATAGACTAAAGCAGTATTGATCTACTTTGCACTCACATAGAAAATGCAGTTCGAAAGCTAGCTGGCTTGACTTCAGGCTCCGTCTGTAAGTTTATAAAATAAGCAAATATAGACAAGCAAACAATCTATTCACTCCCCAGTAGAGTTTCCATGTTGTTATCGGGAAATCTAGTGTCCACTCAGAGCTTCTAGTCCCACTAAGATTGGTAGCTATCTTAGAAACAAACTAAAACCACCTTCGCTTTCCTTTCTGAGAAGTAAATAAGAGAGGAACAAAGGACACCAACCTCAGTCTTGCATTTGGTTCCTTGCTTGGTTCCTCTCCCTTCTGATAGATCTTCGCCACTCCTTCTTCGTCTACCTAGCTTTAAAGAGCACCTGTGGAATCAAAGCAACATAATAATATTAAAGAACAAAGAACTACAATCATAAGCAATACAGGACCAGATATGTATTGACCACACAAATGCATATACCATCAATCATACAAGAATGTGGAGGAAAACTTGAATAACTTTATTAATATCAAGAAAAGCAAAGAGGATTACAACCAATTGTTCTGACCCAGCGTCATCCTCTCAGAATGAAAGCCCTTCTTCACCTCATGAAATGCTTAGATCACCCAACACTATGATATTACACCAGGAAGCCAATAACACTTCCTTATAAGATACAAGATTCCAACCTCCAACCTCTGGATCTCTGGGATGAGGGATCCATATATAGATATTTGCAGAGGTGTGAGTCAGCTCTGGGTTTTTGATTAGTGTCATTCCACTAATAGTTCTTGGCTCGACTTGGAGATTTCATTGACCTCTTAGTCATCCTTGGGTGAATTATGAGAGGCAAGTGTCATATGAGAAGTTTCTAGGAGATTCCTTGATCATCCCCTTAGCAAACTGTCTCTGCCACTTGTCTATTCTCGCTCATCGCACCCTGTAGAAGGAATTTTTAGTATGCATCACACCTCCTATGTGTAGTAGGTGCGGTGCATCACACCCTCTGCACTGGGTAGTCAGTATGGTCCAGGTTTGACCAGTTCTAAGCAGTTTTCCATGGAGAACTTCTGGGAGATGATGTAATCAGCTGACCTTGTTCCTTTAGGGTGTGAAGCAACACTTTTAGGGACTTAGAAGCGCTTGGTTTGTGGACATGTATGATTGGGGTTACATTGCCCAAAAATCTCTATAACAAGCCCCCTATTGTCCAACAGTATTCTTAGCTCAAAAATTGCACAGAGATGATCAACATGATGACCTCCTAGCCTCAATGTAGTTTCTCTCACTAGCGGTTCCCTCCAAGAATTGCACAATTTCTTCTCCCAAGCTCCCAGCAGCTGACTACCTGTTCCCATTAGGAATTGTGTAGTTTATTCTGCTAGTGACCCAATAGCTAGCTACTAGTTCCCTCCACGAATTGCGCATATTTGGCTTCTAGGCACCCAACGAATTCCTCCCAAAAACTACACAATTTCTACTTGTTAATCTTCGATGCAGCCCAGCCTATTCCTCCAGAAAATTGCACAAATTTTTCTATCAAGCCCTTGGTTCCCCCTCATTCTAGAAAATGTGCAGATTCTGTCTGCCTTGCCTTCCTATAGCTTGGACTGTCCCTCCCAAAAGTTGTGCAGTTTTGTCTTCAAGCCAAGCTAGTCCTCTCGACAATCACTGTCGACTTGGATTGCCCATATTCATCACCCATTAACTCTTGCCCAGTTTTCAGCAACAATGCTTGGAGCCATCATCCTGCCTCCTGACCTTGCTTCCTCTCCCAATCACTTGCATATGAAATGATCATGTGTCATGGTAGACAAGGAGGTTTTTGGATTTGATGTCATCTCGTCATGAGTGACTACAGATATAGGTACACCAACGAACATGACGTGATGTTGAAAGGGATGAATGAAGGGAGCACATGGAGGAGGACATGTTCACCAATGGACAAATGAATGATGCATGCAAAGAGATCTGCTCACGAATGGATGATCATGCAAAGATATGTTCGCGGATAGACGAACAAGAAAACATGCAAGATGTGCTCATGGACAAACAAACAGATGAACATGCACCTTTTGCAAATAGATGAGCCTATCAAGCCTTCCACCATATAAGAAAGAAGTGACATACCAAAGCAACATCAGGCGAACCAATGACCATCGAAGACTCCGCACACTTTTCCATGCGCAGGTGAAGCTATAACACACAATGAAGACATCCATCATCCAACATCATTCCAGCTCGACATGCTCTCCAGAAACAACATGAACGGACCAATGTTGTCATGTCAAGTCATGTCATAAGTCATGCCGTCCACATCTCTACCATGGGCCATGTTGTCAATCAATGCAATATAACGTGGAATTCCAAGTGACCCACTTGTTATACAAAGAGTCATGTAAATTATGGAAGTCAAATAGTCATGACGGTAGTCAAACAACCACAAGGGTCAGTTTCACCCTTGGCTATAAATACCCCCTTATTTTGTACATGCCAACACCTTTTTTCACCTCAGCTCCTCCCACATAGCAAAGAGAGTCTGTAATCTTTTCTTTGAGGAGTAAGCAATGGATCCAATTCCCCTCACATGGGGTTAGTGATGTATGGTGAAATGATGTGTCTTGGAATTTTTTCTTAAATCAGAAGCCTTCTAACAGGGCAACATGTTTTCACACATGTGTTATATCTATTGTAAAACTAATCTTTAACACTTGTAATGCATTTTGCTTTAACGTACGTTGAACACTTGAACTGTTTCACTTGTTGTGATACATTATATGTAAATGAAAATATGTTGTATATGTTGTTAATGTTGTCTCGCCCATGTAGGCACTCACCCAGGCATCAAGCATACCTTTCACATGGAACTTTCTATAACAACCATTGTACTCAGGCAGACTAATCTGCTGAGTGTCATACATGTTATTTTCCCTTATGTGTTGTGACTGCTGCATCCATGTGGATTGTTCCACTGAAAACTGCGGATGTCCTATTGTGTTGTGTGTTCCTAGAAGAGTTGGGACTTCTCCCAACCAACGCTGGAATCACTCCCACCCTCTCCCTCTACACTAAATGAACCATTGACACAAGTGACACTTAGACTCACTAGGAACGTGAACCTCACTTATCAGAAGACAAAGTAGACCGCTCTCCTGTGCTGAAAAGTAAGAGTTGAGGCAAATATTTAAGATAATGGCAACTGGGCCATCACACCAGATGGGACTCCTACACCAAATGGTGTGAGATCTAGTTGGGATTTCATATCGAGGAGATCCCTTGATGTTGGCAAGTCCAACACCATCAACATTTTGGTGCTAGAAGGAGGGCCAAATGACAAGTTGAGCCAATACATCTAGGTTGAATCTCTTACCCAAAGAATAATACATAATTTGTACAATCAGGGTGTTTCTCTCATTTCTCCTTTAATCATTTATCAATCCCCGATGAGCCTCTCAATCACTTGTCCTTGTTAAAGGTTGACCGTGAGGAGAGAACATTCGTAGCTGAGCACATTTTTTATTTTATTCATTTCTTTGAATCTCATGAAATCAATAGTGACAAGCTTTTTTACGACCTATTCTTACTCATCCTTGAAGGTTGTGCTAATTGGTGGTGTCATACCCTACCACCTGCTTTCATTCATTCCCTTATCACTTACCTCAAGGAGCTCCATCAAGCCTTCAATGAGTGTGACCACGAAGATGTGTATGAAAGAATATCTCGTTTAAGAATGATGCCTGGTGAATTAGTTGAGGACTTTTCTACCTACTTCCTTCACCTATGTCATTAAATTCCTGACCAGTTTGTGGACCTTGACTTCATGAGCCAAGAGCTGAAACGCTTGCCTCATGTCTCTAGAAACAATGAACTTCCTAATTTCCCCTTTTCCTCAACTGTTTGGGATAATGAGACACCTCATGTATTGAAGAGGGTGTCCCCTCGCAACAACCACAAAACTAAGAAATATGTTAGATATCATTTTGGGATTCAACTGCGTTAAGTAAGTCATTCACGTATGACCATTTCCATGAGAGGTAGTCGTAACTGATTAATTTCTCATGATTTTTGAATAGTTCACTTAGCACTCATTGCATCGGGTGATGCTCACAGGGGTGAAGAAGTGGGATTGAAACTAGTGAAATGTGGAGAACGAATCACATAGCATCAATCATCACTTCCGGGGCTTGCACCCGGTAACCAGGACTTTCCCAGGAGGTCACCCATCCCATAACTCCTCTGGCTCAAGCGCGCTTAACTGTGGAGTTTTTCCCCACAATCAAGCCCACTTAAGCCTGCTACCCCATTTGCAAAATGGGTAGCAAGCTAAGTGGGCTTGATTGTGGGAAAAACTCCACAGTTAAGCGCGCTTGAGCCAGAGGATTCTGGGATGGGTGACCTCCTGGGAAGTCCTGGTTACCGGGTGCAAGCCCCGGAAGTGATGATTGATGCTATGTGATTCGTTCTCCACATTTCACTAGTTTCAATCCCACTTCTTCACCCCTGTGAGCATCACCCGATGCAATGAGTGCTAAGTAAACTATTCAAAAATCATGAGAAATTAGTCAGTTACGACTACCTCTCATGGAAATGGTCATACATGAATGACTTACTTAACGCAGTTGAATCCCAAAATGATATCTAATATAATGCACTGCGTAAACCCCCATACTTAAGAAATATGTGCAGCTGGTCCCCCTCATAGCAGTTACAAAGCTGATAAATCTATGTAGCATGTTCCCAATCAATTTGGTGAGCTATCTCCTGCCCCAACAGAGGAAATTCCAGAATGGTTAGGAAAGCCTATGGCTAAAAATCATCCCTTCATTCCAAAAGAGGAAATCATTTTTCCTAACCCAAGTCTTGATTCTAATATGCATCTCTGCCATGCTTCATCATCTACAAGCCATGCCTTCTTGCACCATGACTTGCTTGAGTGATCTACTTCACAAGCTAGCTACTTGCACTCTCTTGATTCTCGAGCAGCTCGCTCAAGTTGAAGTCATGTGAAAGGAAGTCTCATCATAGAAGTGGAGGAATAGGAACATGAAGGCACAATCAATTCCTTTCAAAACATTGAGCTTCCATTATTGATGAATCCTCAATCCATGAATCTTGGTGAAACATCATGCACAACTAATGATTTCAATCAACCTCCAGTCTTGGGTTGTCATCACTCCCACACTTCCATTTGTTGTGATGAATGCCCAAGCACATCATATGATCTATTTTCATCTCATGTACACTCTAACTCATATATGGAATGCACAGTGGTCAAAATAGACATCCATTTTGAATATTCCTCTGCACCTCAGTTGCATGTGTGTCCTATCATGTCGGAGACATTCCTCATTCTCTTGTTTCTTCATCTTCTAAGTTATCTCCTAGATCAACACAAGGTAATGGGTTTGTCCACGATGATAATAATCTCAACACACAGGACTCTTCCCACTTGTCATCATCTTGTGTGTTGCAAGAAGGCAATTCATCATGTCATCTTGCTGAAAATTTTGATGAAGCTTGTGATAGAGATGGATGTCATCCTAAGAGAAGTTTTGAAATTAGTAACAACAACCATCATTAAGCCATGCATGATCTAGTTCACATCCCAAAATGAAAATTTTCAATTCTGGAAAGCTTCGCGACGTGCTAGGGAGACGAGGTACTTCAACATCTGTTGATGGTTATGTCAGGATTTCACAATTCTAGTAAGCCTGTAAAACCGAATCATATCTCATTTTTCATGGACATCCCATCTATCTACATGGTTGCACTCAATGTAGATCCCTGTGTAAAGAATATTTATTGTTCGGAGTATGATATTTCAAAATTTCATTTTTTCACTAATGATCGAATCCACGAGAATCTTACAACATGTCTATATTCATGCACCTATCTTACATCCAATTCGGGTTGGGAGTGTCTATCACTCATCCAATCATGGGATAGTGAATTTGATCATCTCTATCGAGAAGCACACTTATCAAATGTTATCCCTTGTAATCAGCTCCTTGATCTTTTTGCAAATTTTGCACACAAAATTTTCCCGCTCATCACACAAGAAATCTCCTTGTGTGATGACGAGAACACAACCTATCACGCCAGTCAAGTTACTCTCATTTTTCCACATGCCAACTAGTTTCACACATTCATAGTGTTGGCATCATTTCTACATTTCTATGATGACCATGACGCCTGTGCACATTTTCACTAGTTGCAGGTGGGTGTTCTATCATGCCTAGTGCACAAAAAAACTTGGTTCCCTCATTCGGAGTGTTCACACAATAATTAAAAAGGTTTATTTGTTCATGTCAAATTGGAAATTTGACATCTCGACTCACTAGTCTAATATCTCTTCTACCTTGGGTGGTTGTCATGTAGTCTATGATTTTCCCAAAAATACATGCAACAAAAGTCACTTCGGGCACAATGATCTTCATCATGTAACATCTTTCTTCTTCAAATTATATCAAGCGAGGCACTTTAGCCTACATTAATGGCTATGGCAGGTCCTCACTGTCTTGACATGACTGATGAGAATGACAATATCTATCTATCCATATCATATTCCCATCATGATCCCCTCTCTCGAATTAGGAATCCATCCTCTCAAAGATCATGAATATTTCAAAACAACCATCACCAATTTTATGGTCAAATTGCTAAATGGTTGGAACAATCTTACTTGGTGAGTCATGTTGCAGGTAGCAAGCTTCAGTCCTTCCTCACACTTGCTAAGAAATTTCATGTAGGATAACACACACTCGCAAGAGTCCTCCAAGGTTTGTTGAAAATTGGTAGTTGTGGAAGAGGTAAGCATTTGTGTTGGGTGGTTGTGACAGACTCTTCCACCCATAGGTGAGACCTGTTGCACATTATTTTTATATGTTTTAATCCCTTGTATCTTTCTGCCTACAGGCTAGGTATGCCTTCGGTGGCTTCATTGGAAATTTTATTTCATGTAACCCCTACCATTTAACGTAGGAGTAGGAGTAGTGTTTTCTTTTTCGCTTGTCTTTGATTTTTCGTTTGCATGTTTGTTTGCTTGCTGACTTGGTTACTTTGCTTGCTTGTTTTTGTTTTCACTTTGTTTGCTTCTCTTACTATTTTTGGTTTTGAAAATAAGTGTTGCCAACTACTGTGCTCTAGCTTTTTAATAGACTATGTGGTTGAGATTTGAAGAGACTTGTGACATTGAAGCACTTGGCCAATTTTGTATCTGTAATGATCCAGGTGGATGTTGGTTGCCACCCACCTATCCCATTTGGACCCCCACAACTATCTCTTTTAGTCTTTTCTGTTTCCTAAATTGTAGCATAGTTTAGTATTTTTAGCAGTTTTTCGGGTCCTGAACTTCCAGAGCCATTCTGAGGCCCTAAACAACGTTTTTTGGGAAATCTATCACCAACAATTTTTTTGTCGAAAAAATCATCTTTTCCATCGTAGTCCTCCGAGAGATATTTCCAATGGGCTATCATGCATGTCAAACGGAGATAATATGACCAATTTTCAACCCCAGGAAGTTGGCTATCCAACTCACCCCAACGGGGCCCACAAACTCATGGTGTTACATCTCCCCGGGTTAGGGATTTGGTTGTTCAGGGTTTTCTCTTATTGTTCAATAATAAAATGGCCCTTGAGCCTCATTGTAAGATAGTTCAAAGGCAGGTAGCAACTACATCTCTTCTCAGAGATAAGCTACCATCGCCCTAGCTAGTTTATTTCCATTTATGGTTGTAAGCATATTTTAGTATTTTCCATTAATGAAATGAAGTATTATTTCCGCTGCATCTTTGTGTATATGGTTATCTCTGTATTTCGTTACGTTCCTGTTTAAGTTTGGATCACGTATTCTCTGTGATTGGTTAAAACCTTTGGCCGATGAAGTCTTGAAAAAAAATATGACCCATCCGTAAGGGAACTTTTGGTCCAACCATGAACCTGTTTCCAAACTCGGAAGCCTCATTCTTGTGCTAATATTTCTACTCTATGTGTTCAAGGTCATCCAAATAGTAAGACGGAGAAGGGGAAAATCTAAACAATCAGACCTATGTCAGAGGTCTTACATGCTTCTTTGAAGGAACAACCTCTTCCTCTTTCAATAAGTCAGGATCCCACTTCAAACCAAAAAATAAATAAGTGCCTATGCACAATCCTCTTTAAAAAATACAAAGGCGAAAGAAGAGAAAGGCTTCCTACAAAAGAGGTGAAGCATGCAACTCCATGAGGGTACTGCGCAAGATCGATGGCACTGTAGCAATGTGCGTGTTCCTGCGTGACTCCACCGAGGTACTCTCTAGGGCTACTGGCAGTTGAGCAACACCAGAGATGAAAAATTATATTTGAAAATATTCAACTCATGAGCTAAACTACCCTTCACGTATTCAAAACACTGTGATCAAGTTTAACGCTTGATTATGTTTGACTAAACTGGTAAAAGGTGAACCATGTATGTCCATGGGGTAAGTGGGGAAACCAAAGTAATCTACACCACGATTCAACACTCCCTAAAAGACCAAGGCTTGTGCTATCAATGAACCAAAATAGAGAAGTTGTAGTTCTATCGATGTGTCGCCAAGTGCTGTAGTGGCTACAACCATCCTCCAAAATTTTGGCCTACACCCAATTTTGGAGCATCCCTTGAGGGTTTCACTTGATGCCTATGCACACTTAAGTTCACTCCATTAGCTCAGCTGAGTCTTCGCACCCACATTGCTTGATGATTTCACTCAAGTTTGCATGTTGATGTCAAATTCATGTTTGCAACCATGTTTTCACTATACTCAAAGTCTTTGCTTCATGTGTACTTATTGCGTTCGCTATGAATGAATCTTTCGCACTCACACATGGAGACAAATTCATTATCGCACAAGCGTCGTCATGGTTGATCAATGATCAATCAAAAGTGTCGCACTTGTCACTTACACCTTTGGTCAGTCATGTTGAGTATGTGTGTATGGATGGTTTGAGTCGTCTTGTTGTAAAGTCATGTAAGTGTGTGTTTGCAAGATCATGCATGCATATTTTGCTCGTTCACACACTTAGTTTCTTTGTTGAAGTTCTGAGGACTGAAGTCCCTTCTGATAGTAAGACCATCATGCTGCTATTACCTCGATCAACTTTGACCTATAACAATGCAAAAGTAGCAAACAAGTCTTTTCAAGCTACACTGCTTGGAAGAAATTCAATCAACCTTCATGCTGGCCACCTAGAGAGTTGGACTTGACAGCCACCTGGGACTAACTCCCCTTAGAAATTGCATAGAGGCTATTGACCTTGCCCTCTATGTTGAATGAAGAAATTGTGCACATAGGCTAGATAGACACCCAGTGCTCATCCTTGTCTCCCTCCAGAAATTGCACAGTCTTTCCAGTAAGTCCTACGGATAGTTGACCGACTGCTCATTTATAAGATTTCCTAGCTTTCATGAGCAAGTCCCATGTTGTCCAGCAGTTTTGTTAGCTCAGAAATTACACAGAGATGATTAGTAGACTAAACTCCTAGCCTTCGTGTAGTTCTTCTCACCAATAACTCTAAGAAACAGACTACCAGTTCCATCCAAGAATTGTGCAGTTTTCGTTGCTATGCTTGCAACAGCTAAGTACCTATTCCCCCTAGAAATTGCACAATTTTTCTTGCCAATGACCCAGTAGCTAGTTGCCAGTTCCCTCTAGGAATTGCATAGTTTTGGCTTCCAGGCTCCCAGCCAGTTCCTCCAAAAAACCACGCAATTTTTCCCTGTTGATCCTCCATGCATCTTGACTTGTTACTCTAGAAAATTATGCAAATTTTTTTGTCAAGTCCTTATTGTCTGCTCATTCTGGAAAATGCATAGATTCTGTCTACCTTGTCTTCCTATAGCCCAAACTGTCCCTCCCAAAATTTGTGTAGGTTTGTCTTCCAACCGAGCTAGACCTTAGAGATAGTCGCTGTTGACTTGGATTGCCTATCTACATCACCTAGTAACTCTTGCACAGTTTTCACCAGTAGTGCCAGTAGTGATCGTCCCACCTCCCAACCTTGTTGCCTCTCTCGGTCACCTGAATCCAAAATGATCATGTGTCATGGTAGACTAGGGGGCTTTCAGATTTGATATCATCTTGTCATGAGTGACTATAGGTACAGGTACACTAACAAACATGGCATGACGATGAATGGGATGAACAAAGGGAGCACATGTAGGAGGACATCTTCACCAACGGATGAATGAACGATGCATGCGAAGGTATGTGCTCACGAATGAATGATCATGAAAATATGTGTTCGTGGATAGATGGATGAGAAAACATGCAAGATGTGCTTACATATGGACGAATGCACAAGCATGCACCTTTCATGAATAAATGATCCTCTCAAGCCTTCCACCATACAAGAAAGGAGCAATGTACCAAAGAAAGATCAAGCGACCCAACGACCATCGAAGATTCCACACAACTTTCCATCTGGAGGTGAAGTTGTAACACACCATGAAGACATCCATCACCTAGCAACACTACAGCTCAACATGCACTCCAGGAGGAGCATGAACGTACCAGCACTATCATGTCAAGTCATTTCATGAGTCATGTCATCCACATCTCTACTGTGTACCATGTTGTCAATCAATGTAATGTAACATGGAAGTGTAAGAGACCCACTTGTTGTATAAAGAGTCATCGAAAGTTACAAAGTTATGGAAGTTAAACAGTCATAAGGGTATTCGAATAGCCACAAGGGTGAGTTTCACCCTTGGCTATAAATACCGCCTCATATTGTACATGCTAGGACTTTTTTTTACCTCAACTCCTCCCATATAACCAAAAGAGTCTGTAATATTTTCTTTGAGGAGTATGCAGAGGATCCAACACCCCTCACATGGGGTTAGTGATGTATGGTGAAACAAGGTGTCTTGGAACTTTCGCTTAATTCAGAAGCCTGCAAACAGGCCAACACATTTTCATAGATGTATTGTATCTGTTGAATGACTAATCTTTAACACTTGTAATGCATGTTGCTTCAACTTGTGTTGAACACTTGAACTATTTCACTTGTCGTAATACATAATATGTTAATGAAAATGTGTTGTATATTTTGTTAATGTTGTCTCGCCCATGTAGACTACTCTCCGAGACATCGGGCAGACCTTTCAAATGGAACTTTCTATAACAACCACTGTACTCACATAGACTAACCCACTGAATGTTATACATGTTATCTTCCCTTGTGTTGTGACTACCACATCCGTGTGGACTATTCTGTCGGAAGTTGTGCATGTCCTATTGTGTTGTGTGTTTTGAGTAGTGTTGGGACTTCTCCCAACCAAAATGGGACTCATTCCCACCCTCTCCCTCTACGGTGAAAGAACCATTAACACAAGTGACACTTACACTCACTAGGCATGCAAACCTCAATTCTTGGAGGACATAGCAAACCACTGTCCTGTGCTGACAAGTAAGAGTTGAGGCAAATCTTTAATATAATGGCAACTGGGCCATCGTACCAAATGGGACTCCTACACCAAACTTTGTGAGGACTAGTTGGGACTTCATACTGGGGAGATCCCCTCATGTTGGCGGGTCCAACACTGTCAACAGAGTGATTTTATATTTACATACTACACAGATATATAGTGAAGTAGTTTTTTTTTAAATCTATATTAATACTATTGGAACTATGTAAAATTGGTATTTTATAGGTATACAACCCAATTTTTATATTTAGGATGTAATGATATGCCCCCAACACATAATTTATCAATATAGTGTTTTCAATTATGATTAAGAAAAACAATAGAAAAATGTATATATCATAATCCCAAATGAGGTATAGCTTCCTCACTCTAAATGTATGCTAGACTATTGAACCTGTATCTATTTTTTAGTTCATCTGTCTTCACCTCAATGATTTCCCCCTGTTACAACATGAAAGTCTCCCTCAAAAAAATCTATCACATTATGATATTCTTCACATGTTCTCTCAAAATTATCTTAGGTGTGAAACTACATGGTGTTTGCCAAGGAACATAAGTTAATTTCCTACTGTTGACACCTATGGTCAACTAATTCATTCACTAGAAAAATTCATTAATATAGATTAAAATTACCACCCTCTTTACGAATCTACCCTACCTAACCTACCTACCTTAATTATTCTAACCCTACAAAAATCAACTCTCACATGATTGTAGATATATACATGAATGAGGTTGCAGAAATAAGGAATTTATAAGCATGAGTTTTATTGAAAGAATCTACTTTTACAACAGATAACTAACCACAAAAATGAGTTATCTACACTTTAGCTAGACCTCTAAATATTAGTTACTACATTACAAAAAGTGAAATATTTTGTGATACACCCTCTTAAAGCTATGATATTAAAATTAAAGTCATTTAAACATAACATACTATTGGAAATAGTACTGAGTGGGGTCGGGGGGGGAATCAATATTAGCAAGTCAATAAATTTTTCATTTGCATAATCAGATTCATATATGTTACTTCAGTTAATGGAACTCGTGTCTACACACAACTGTGTTTAATGCAACTAGCATATATCCAACAAACTTATGATTCAGTTAATTCATCATATGTTTATCTTTAAACAGTTCATTGGAACTTCATTAACCATATAAATACTAACTAGGTGTAGTGAAAACATAATAGATCATCTCACATAAGAAACACACATGAACACCAAGATATAAGGTGTAAACCCAATGTGGGACAAAAAATACCTACTGTTGTCTTCCTTTTAATATAAGAAAAAGCCTATTTACAATCTTATACTGGCACAGACTCATACCAGTATGTAGGTACTGACCTGTAGAAGGCTACAACCTTCTCTCATTCTCCAGTGACTACTGGAAGGGAGCTACAACCCCCTCGCTCTTGTACTAGCCGATATATTTACTACTACATAGGCGCCGACCTACAGAAGGCTACAACCCTCTCTCGTTTACCAACTGCTACTGGAAGCGAGCTGCAAACCCCTAGCTCTTGTATTGGCTGATATGTTTACTAGTATGTAGGCAGTGGCCTTGATGAACCGAACCAGTGTGTATACGCGCTTTTACAAAAGGGAACCTGTGTACAAATTTGCAAATACTAATTTATAAACTTCACAAAGATTTCAATATTCAGTCATACCCAGATCATAACATTTGCAAAATAAAACATGTGTCAATATTCAAATCTAGTATATCCATGATCAAACCACATAATGATATTACATTCCAAGCCTTAAGATTGCCATCCATCATCCATCATCATCCACATAGGTGCATCCTTGGTTCAAATCTGGCAAAGCATCACACACCCATAACCTGCATACTGGATCTCACACTTCATCAGATATTCAATACTTGCACACCTGGCCTAATGATCTTCTTCTCGTTATATAGTTTTAGGCCTTTCTCAATACCATGGACCAAAACCACTTAGGGCCAATACCTTGGACCAAATACTTGGGGTCAATACCTCGGACCCAATACCTTTGACCAATACCATGGATCAAAATACAATGGACCAAATACTTCAGCCAAAACATAGTTTTCCAAGATATACATGCCTTTCCTTCTGTGAAAGTGCATGTGTACATTATATACTCCTTTTTGTCTATTAACGCACATTTATATGCTTCGCTCTCAAGGTGAACCTATGTATACCTCTCTCTGATCATTAATTTTTTGCTATTGACCTGCTACACTATGATCTGTCATTTGAGTGAGTTGCCATCAAGGACAACACTTGTATCATAATGCCAACACATACACATACTGGAAATAATAGAACACCAAAAATATCCATGAAAACATCTTTTAAAAAATAAATATATTTTTGAAATAGTCTCTTTGTTGTTATCCAAGTTACAAGCATCATTGGAACACATTTGTGCACAAAATATCTCATAGCTCACGTAAATTTACAATGTCAATGTCCGATTTCCTAAATCTGCTCTCAATTAATTATTGGACAATGATGCCTACATTTATAGGGATGGTAGGTGCAATGAGGTGTTAAAATGCATTGGAGTAAAATTAAAAGTATCCTATTTATGTAGCGAAAGAAAGGCTTTCAATAAACAGGTGTAATTTTATGCTCTCCTCCAAGGGGTTTTCCAAGAAATGAAAATATACATCGAAAAGCTGATCATAGTTAGGGATTCAAAGGTTATAATTTGACACATCCATTTTGGAAGATCTTAGTTTTATTTAGAACTCTATAGTCTCCTTCAATGGTTTATGCTTCATATAGATTTGATGTAAGAGATTAAATTATTGCATCTTCTTATGAAAAATAATGTTTAAGTAGATCTATTGGTAAACAAATAAATAGTGTATGATGAAAGCACCCTCTCTCTTACTAGCAACTAGGTCATCCAACTAAGCTTCAATGATATGTTTGATAGTGTGGAAAGCATAGGACATGGCCCATTGAAAATTCCTCCAACACTTTTAAGGCCAAAAGGCATATTTTTTTTTGGAAAAGTACCCCACGTGCAAATAAAAGTTGTCTTATGCTAGTCTTCAGGATGGATATTAATTTGATTATAACCCGAGAAACCATCCATGAAGGAGAAAATATCATTTCAAACAGATTCATCGATAATATATCAATAAAAGGTGTGGGGAAAATATCTTTTGGACAAGACTTATTTAAATCCATAAATTTTATGCACACATGGATCGTTCCGTTTTTTTATCAACTGAGACTAGATTCAAGACCCACTCCATCAAAGGAATAGGGTATATGAAACTCACCTTAAGTTGCTTCTCCACCTTGTATTTTATAGCTGCCACTTTCCTAGGGTTTACCAGCCGAAGCCTTTGGCATATATGCTTCATATTCTAAGTCTTGATCTCTTGCTCGACTTTTGATGGATCAATTCCGGAATTTCCTCATAAGACCAAGAAAGAACATCACAAAATTATTTAAAAAAATCAATATAGATTTGAATTTCTTCGGGGAAGAATTCGGCTCCGATGAAAATATTCTCAATTACATTGGGATTCCTGGATATGTTCACCAGAATGGTTTCCAAAATAATGGACATGTTACCTTTGGAAAAAATCAATGCTCGAGCCAAAGGATTTAAAATTGTGTGAACATTACCAGATGATGAACGACTAGACAAACTTGATTCTACTTCACGCAAGTCTGGGAGAAAATAAGACCGATGATGCAAATCATCCCATGGTCTATCTATATCTGTCATTGCTTCTAGGATTTCTTCCTCACATGGTAAGACATAATCAAGGAAATCCAGAGAAAAAGTAGAGTCAAGAGTCCAAGTCGAAGCCATGTTTCCATCCAGATCTGCCAGTGAAAGATGAATAGGATTGGAATATGTAGTATTAACTATAAATTGATAAGCAATTTCAGCTGTAAACATGTGATATGCCATTCCACCCACTTTCCCTACTTCTAACGTGGTGGTAGAAGAGGGTAAGGGTCAAGGATCTAAAAAATAATGAGTTCTGAAGAATTCTCTTCGAGAAGGGGCCTTGGATGATGAAATGGAATTTATTCTAGAAATAGGATAAGGAAGATCAAAAGTACCCATCAACGAGGAATACATTCCAAATCCTAAATTCGCAATAGGTTTCTTGGAATTATTCAACAAAGGAACAACTAAATCAGAAGATGCATTGGATTCTTTCAGAGAATACTCCATTTGATCAGCAGTAACAATTATCCCTTCGTGCAAAAAACATAGGATGTGAAATAACGATGATACAATGGCATCCAATGCATAAATCCAATTTTATCCCATTAGAATATTATAATCCAAATTTGCATCGACTATTTCCACCACAATATTGACCATCTTACCTCGAACATAGACGAGAAAGGATGGAATAATTCCATGTGGCCTATGAGAATGACCATCAAATGCAGTCAAGAGAGTAGGTGAAGGAACATCTTGAGGAGATCCGATAACTTTCCAACATTCAATAAACATGACAAACGTGGAAACTCCCTCATCAACTATAGTTCCAAATATATTGATCTTTCGATATGTATATTTAATTTGGAAATCCATGTGATGAGGTAGTCTTTTCTTAATATTTGACATGTGAAATGGAACAATAAGAGAGTTTCTTTGATCTATCACCCCGATTGTAGCACCTATCACACTCCTTTGCGATGGACGTGAGTGGATTACCTATAACACAGACATTGCATAAGGACTTTGAGTTAGATATTCAATAATGGAGTATTTTTGGGCATCTCTCGCATTAGGATTAATCCTCAAACATTTCGCAGCGCTTTTCAGAATCTGAGGTATAGACTCAAGTACAAGCCTCTCATTATGGAGTTCCTCTAGAACATCAAGAGAGGCCTTAACCTTATAGAATTCTAGTTCACCATAATCATTTCAGTTCACCAGTTTCCTCTTTTTGGTTTCCGCCTATGGGGTTTCTAGTATTAACATTCATGCCAACAAACATTTGTTTCCTTTGGTGAAAAGGGTTAGTCAGAATAGCTCGGGAGCTAGAAGAACCTGTTTGCACTAACAAGCACTGATCATCCTAAATCTTAGGGAAAACATGAGTTAAATGGTCTCCACACGCCAAAGAGTGAAACATCCTTAGAAATTTTTGGTTGTAGAGCTTTTAAAAACAATTTGAGAAGGAATTAATTAGGAATATAGGTTTTGATGAGCCTCTTCCTTCTCCATCATTCCTCAATATGATTAGAAATGTGAGTTTCATCTTCCTATTGGAAACTAGCCAATAGCTCAGTTCTAGCATCATACCGAATGGGCTACTAAAAATGGTTCAAAAGCATAGTACCCAATTCACCAAATGAAGCAACGGTACCCCAATTAAGCTCTATATACCATTTAGTAGCATTTCCAGTTAAGGTGGATTGGAAAAATCTCAACCTGATTGAATCATCAATTAGGGAGTTAGATGAACACCATAAATAGAATGTTGTTATATGGTCAACTCGATCCTCCCCATACTTTCCCTCAAATTTTGGAATATCCATTCGAAAATATGGTGGGAACTAGAGGCCAAGCCATATTTTATCAGATTGGATCGTTCGTCAATTTTGAGAGATCTAGAAAATTTAGGGTTGACAGGAATGCTAAGCATAAAGGAGCTTGAGAATTCCACCCACTATGAGAAGGATTCTCAACATTTTGAAAATAATATCTTGGATTTGTAGAGGCACCAGGTTGCCAAGGATTGTTTGTAGAAGAATCTAAACTGTAAGGAAAACCTTATGGTCTAGAAGAATTTAGAGTTTACCAACTCCTACAGAAAATTTACCATAACTAAGAATATTGCCCCCAAGCGAAGTATTAAAAAAGAGGAGAGCCCTTAATAAGGGTTCCATGCATTGGCGATGGGAGAATAAGCCTGGAAGTAAATTATGGAGGAGTAAGCCATGTTCCCATGTTGACTAAGAGGAAAATAAGTCCCTGCTCCCAAACCACTAAATGAAGGGTTAGTCCATCCTTGAAAAGGATTATAACTTTGACCTTGAGCAAATGAGGTATATGACCACTTACAAAAGGAAAACACTGAAAAGTGGCTAAACCACTAGCCATGAAAGTCATAATTGTGGAAAAAATGGATGGGATGGATAGAGGAACTGAGCGAATTTCACTAGAAGGCATCCCAAAGGATAAGGAACCAATGTGGGAAGCAAAATCTTGGGTTCCCCCACTCGAATATGGAATATAGGTAGATCCAAATATTGTAGTACTAGGAGTGATAGTAGATATACCAATAATACCTCATCCCTGAACAAAAAGAGAAGTATGATCACTAGTATCACTCAGCCAGATTCGGGGTCCCGACATATAATAGAATGTCTAGATAATTAGGAGGAAGAGGTGAAGAAGGAGTCATAGGGGACTGAGGAATCTCTTCAACCTAAGCTTCATCTTCTGACTGGAAGAGAACCCTAGAAAGGATAGGAGTATCCCTATCCAAATCACAACTTCCACTAGGTCTACCCTATGAAACTATAGCCTGAAGCAAAGGATCAATCTCCAATACGTTCACTACTACTGATTGAAAATCACCAGCATAATTGCTCCTACACCTTCTAGAATAAGGCTCCACACTTGTAGGTGAGAGCAGAAGAAGCCTCCTGGACTAATGAATTGGTCGATCAACCCCTTCTAATTATTAAGAGAACTTGTAAGGACTCAAAAAATTATAAAGCTATTGCAATCTAGGAGCAAAGAGAACTCATTGAAATGTCCCTATAGATACAGTTAATCAAGCTACATTCAGGTATTTTCGCTTTGGGTGATTAGGACCAGACACCAAAATATAAGAAAGTGATGTAAAGGACCTTCCTAATATAGTATGGGATAATTATGGACCAAGCCTATGAGTGAAGGTAACATTAATAGTTTCACTGACCTCCACTCAAAATCCTCTTTCGGTGCAAGTACCCAAGCTTTACAGGGGCACCCTCTATAAGGACTAATGAGAGCTATGCAAAGTCTACCTCAGCTACCATGGGTATCCCCCCCCCTCCCCCCGCCCCCCCCTAGTCACCTATGTAGTCCCTAGGAAAGGAAACTAAGGTCACCAGTTCATATCGGCAATTAGGTGGAACAATATTTGGTCGGGATCAAGAAAGTCAGAGAGGGGGTATCTCTCTTCCTTCCCTTGACTCACCGTCATGCTTAACTCCTAGAAGAGAAGAGCTTTCCGAGTCAACTTCACAACAATGGATTTCACTCTTTTAATCAACTTCTATGTTTAAATTTAAAGTGGCCTTGGAGAGTTAACTCTCCACACGCATATTCCAAGGCCCTAAATGACCTAGAGTAGTTGATATTCTTATGAAAAATCAAAAAATTCTAGTTCATTTTAATTTTAGCGCTTGATTTAAATGGATTTTCTTAAGTTAGGGGGTAAAATAGAAGTATAAATTTATGATGTTATGGATGCAAAAAGAAATCAATAGAAAACCTGGCTACATGTAAATGAAAATTTTCTTCTTTGATGAAAGAGATTTCTACAAGGTTCTACGAACAAACTATGAAAGAAAAAAATATTTTTTCATTTTCAAACACATGCTTACACACTCAAAATCTACCAAAAACTAAAAATTCTTACAATGGAACTATCCTAATGAAAAATAAAGTTGTTAATGCAATATTTTAAGGACTATTCTTAAATTAAGAAAATATGTTTCTCAAAACAATCAAGAGGCCAAAACTTGAGAAAATTATGAACAAATTCAATCACAAACTTTTTCGCAAAATCAAGCAAATTCAACCTAATGAAAAGATTTCATGCTTGCTCTAGATGATAAGAAGACAAAAACCAAAACCAAAAAGAAAAAGAAAGGTAAAAAAAAGATGTTTTTGTCTTTTTCCTTTTTAAGGACACAAAGAGTTCTTGAGAAAACAAAAGCTACTAAAGGCTTCAAGATCAAATTCAAACATAAAGAACCTCAAATTTCACAACCCGCAAAAATCATAACCATGATAAGACTTAAAGTGAAAAGAGGCCACAAACTCAAACAAAATAATCTAAACAGTAGCAAAAAGACTCCAACAAACATGAAAGATTCGAAGAAGACAAAGAAAACATTTACAAATTGCAAGAAAGACTCTTTTCAAAAGCCAAGAAAAAACCAAAGACGCCAAATTTCAAGAAAGGAAGGAAAAGCAATGTAAGGGCTGGGTTATAAGTGAACTAAAACCAATTCTATGTTCTAAAGGCTCGGAAGAGCAAAGAACTTCACTAAGAATCCTTAAATGCAAACATAGAAACCAACACTTTACCAAAAAGGAAACTCTAGGCTGACTAGTTCCTTTGACAAAGAGAGATAGGAAACTAAAAATTCACAAGAAGCAAGACTCTCCCAAACAAGAAATGACTAAACAGAAGCAAGAAAAATCAGTCAAAACCATTGAATCGACTCAATGTTTGAAAATGTCATTGAAAACCAAGCATATGTGACTGTGTAGTGACAAACCGACATGTATACATGATTATTCTCAAGGAAACATGCATATATGCGTGTTTCTTCAGACAAAACCATGTGTATATGCAACTATGTAAAATAAATCTCATGTATAGAAAATTTAGCAAAGAAAAATAAAAAATTCAAGCCTAATCCAGAAGATCAAACTTTTTTTCGAGGTTGTAGAGAAGTCAAAGATACTAGAAAAAAATAAACCATACAAGAAGGCCCAGATCAAGAGAGAAACAACCCAAACTAGGAAATACTAGATGTATTCCCTAAAGGAGTCACCAATTATGTTACGGGAACAATACACCCTAGGGTACAGGTTGAGCACCCCAACAAAGTGAAGGGAACAGACCAAGAAGCAAGAAAAAAAGTAGTCTTAATGCTAAAACTACTAAAGTAGGAAGAATAGATGGTACCAGAAGTTCCTACATTTGAGGTCGTTTGCATAGGGTCCAAACCTTCTACTTCCTTCAATGCTTCAAAACCTACAACTCATTCAAGAAAAGAATATATACTAGCAGTAGTTCAAAGTATATTCATGATATAGATGTTAATCATATAAGCATATAAATATAAAACATGAAATCATACATCATTAGATTATAACATGAATTAAAGCATTAAGATCATAACATCGAGAACAAAACAAAGCTTATTTATTGATGAATGCAAAAGAATGTGGAAGAATACAACTTGATCTATCCATGGATCCAAACAAAACCTTCCTCCAGATCTGTCCAATCTAAGCCTCAACAATCCTCTTTCAAATGCATACAGATTGATGCCATATAAAGGAGATGGACATCTCTATGAGGAAATAAGGGTTTCCTATAGCTAGGAGTGCAAAAGGTGTTACACAAACTTATCATCACCATGACTATTGGCAGTCAGTATAGGTCTATAATAACTTATATTTTCCTCCTAAGCAAGTCTCGGACCTCAGCTCTTCATGTCAAGCTTTGCAAATGAGAGAAAGACATTAAAAATCAATAAAGCTCTGGTTCTGCACTTTCTCTCAATTTTTTCCTGCGGGCCGGCACCCTTTGTTCATGTTTCCTATGTATCTGCACACTCTGTCTATAAAGGGGTGGGTGCGTACCCCTGTAAAAGTCAAAAAGGCGCAAGTTTACTCTAAAAAACTCACTTTGGGTTAATTCTAGATGATTCTAGAATGAATTTTGACGTGGATTGTTCGCTCCAAGGTGGTTCATGCATCCCAAAAGAGAAGGAGCTAATCCCTTGAGAGGAGGAGCTATCCCTTTGAAGGAGGGCTTTATCCATTTGTAGGAGGACCTAGTAACTTCCCTCCATTGCACTATAAATTAAGGCATTGGGTTAGTTCCTGAGGGGGTTAGAAGCTGAACATTTTTGAGGGTAAATGCCGGTGGAATTGGGACTTCCTAGTTAAGCTTGAGAGGAAAGATCACATACTCTTTGACTTCATTGGGAAGTGAGTGAAACTTGTCAAATTAGAGGAGACTTCTTGTCGAACCCTGGGAGGAGCTTGTACAGCATCAAGGCACAGGTTGTAAAGTTCTTCTTTGATTTGAATTAATACAATCAAATTCATTTTTCTCAACAAATTGTCTCATGTGGTTTGTTTCATAATCTCCTTGATCATTATGATGGATATGCTTTATGATATTGGCTTTTCAGGTGCTATTTAATTTGTTTTCTTGTTTGTGTTTGCATACTTACTTCAAGGAAGCTCATTTGGAGCAAAGGAGCGAGGCTTCCACAAACTTGCATTGGACCCAAGGTAGGCCTAAAACACTTGCTTGCCTTTGTTTTTAATTGCATATTTAGAGAAAGATAGTTTTTGATTGGCTTGCTTGTCACTAGATATCTTTAGATACTAGGGAGGTCGATCTTGTCTACAACCTCGACTCATTCCGTGTGACAAAATGGCGACTCTGCTGGGGAAGTGATTGTTTTCCTTGTTTTTACTTTTACCTGAGAAACTTGTGTTTTTGTTTCTGTTTTTGGCTTGTTGTGTGTGGAATTGGGTGGATTTAGGAGATCTAGGATTATTTTTGCTTTTCATAACTTTAGGAGAAGTTTGCAGCCTGTGCTTGCAACACAATGCGTACTTATACGCATGTTTGCTCTGCACACAGAGCGTGCATGCACCTGTGTGAACTGTGGGCCTGCAGACCCTGCTAAAATTTTGAAAAACTTAAATTTTGCTCTTTCAATTAGTTTAGTATTTGTTTAGATGTTGTTATCCCCTGCCTAGACCTGCATGTGACTTGTTAATAACTTTCCTTGGTTTAATTCCATTGTTGTTAGGGTTTTAGGTGAAATTCCTAGAAGTTTTGGTTGTCGGTCTTGATTTTTATTTTGGACGTGTAGTAGCTTGGAGCTTAAAAGTTGTAAAAGCCTTAGATCACCTTGGTTTTTACTGGCCTTCTTATGAGTCTGACCGTTTGCAAAATCTACCTTTTTTTAGGAATCCATCCTGCGCTTTCTCTTTGCGAAACTTCGAAAAAGCTTCTGTTAAAAGTTTGGATTTCATTTTTACAAAAGAAAACAAAAAAAATCGCTTGTTTTTTGACTGATTTGTGATTCTGGACAAGTTAGTCCTTGGTTTTCTTATTGCCAAGTAAAACATCCTTGAAAAAGACATCTTGTAAGCTTTTACTTCAAATAGTTTTTTATAGTTTGTAGATCTCAAGATTTTCTTTATTCATAGTTTTGAGTGTTTTCATAAAAATACAAAAATCTCTTTTGAAAAAGTTTGTTTTTGTAGTATTTGAACGTTTCAAAGAAAAGGGAAATTTTTGTGAAAATAACTAGTTGTCTCATTTTGAGTGCATTGGAAAAGACAAAAACTCATATTTAAATTTGTTTGTTAAGAAAGATTTGTGTTTACACGCATTTGCATTCTCAAACTCTTTCCTAGCTAGAAGTTCATTGAAGAGAAAAGGTTGCTTAATCATCTTAAGTGCATTTTTAGTGATTTCGAGTCAAGTCTTCACACCACGAGTTTCATCTCCGCACCTCTTGACTTAATCAAAAACCAATAAAAATAACGCTTAAAGTAAAATCAATCTAGTAATCCTTTTATTTCTAGGGCTCTATTACACCAACATAGCTTAGGCCAGTGTCTTGGAGTAGGGAGTAATTAACTCTCCAAGACAGTAAAACAAACAAGTAGTTGTATCTTGCGGTAGGAGAGAAATCCAATTGTTGCATTTATGCTCTGGGAAAGCTCCTCTTAAAGGAGAAGCACAAGATCGTGTCCGAGCCAGTGTGGGAATCAATCCTTC
This sequence comes from Pinus taeda, assembly GCA_000404065.3. Classification (NCBI taxonomy): domain Eukaryota; kingdom Viridiplantae; phylum Streptophyta; class Pinopsida; order Pinales; family Pinaceae; genus Pinus; species Pinus taeda. The sequence goes on from APFE031642666.1 coordinate 125,609, forward strand.
CTCATTGGGAACGACGCTAGATATTCACGTATTAAAAACGGTAAACCTCGGATTAACCATTTTCGAGGAGCCTGGGGTCACTTGTTGGTAAACCTTGGATTATTTCAAGGAGCCTTCAAGGGGATTGAGCTTGCTACTCTTCCCTTGCATGCATATCGGATCGTAGACTGTTCCTGAGGTATATTTGTTTATGTTGGTAACCATAGTGACCATACTCTATAGGATTCTTCCTAAGGTGACGGTGGTGGGAAGATCCCATTGTACCTGGAGCAGACGTCGGCTAGACTCACTTGGATTTTCTGGGGGGTTCTCTTCACTCGAGATGGTTTACTAGAGAAACTTGTGCCAGTCTATTCATTAAACAAGTTGCCGGGGTAACTGTTCCAACCGCTATTTCTGCATTGAACTTTGCAACGTTGGATTTCATCAACAACTAGTGTTTTCAGTACGGAAATTTACTGTTTGTGTGTGGTTTGATCTCCTAGATTCTTTAGGCGTGTGATTCAAGTTGTTTGGTTCTTTAGAGGCTTTAGGTGGTTTTCATTGAGATTTTACTTTGTTTTCGTGTGAAGTAGTTAAAATTTTAACCGTGGCTAAATTACCGAGGAAGTCCCATAGACTTCGGGGCCAACCTCCTGAGTTTTCACCAAGCTAGCCTAAAGGGTTACGGGCCCTGGTAACTCCTAGAGACAGTAGAGTTGGGTCACCTGAAGAAGGAGAGTCTTCTTTGGTGATACATCCTGATTTTTCAGCTTTAGTAGCAGATTATAGTGCACAGTCTGTGTCTGTTTCAAAAGTTACTGGTAGTGTTTCATCTACTAGTGATATAGGTGAAGAACCTGAAATATCTGAACCTGAGTCTGAAATTGCTGCTACTCCAATATCAGGGTTTGCCTCTCCAGCTTCTAGTGGTCCTAGTTCACCTAGGGTAGAAAGAATAATTACCCAAAATCTTCCTTCTGGACTAATAGCTATTGAAGAAATTTCTATTCTGGAAAAAGAAGAAGGTATCCCTATCCCTGAAAATCAACCTGTTATAGAGCTTGGGGAGCGCGAATCAATTTTTTACAGTCCACCTAGGAGCAGTGCTTGGTATCTTTCATTGGCTAATTTTTTGGAAAACCCAGGACTAAGTTTTTCACCACCTCGTATTTCTTATCACCCAACACCTAGAGGTTACTATCCTCCATTAAATATGTCGAGACAGTCGTCCATGTTTTCTCAATCTCCGGAAGCCTTTTTGTACGACGTTCCTTCTGTTCCCGCTGGGTATAAGTCAATTTCTGGTACTTTTTCGGGAGCATCTCTTCAACCTATTGAACAAGGGTTATTAACTGGAAATAATGGTACCAAGACGTTGAGTGTAGAAGATATTCTCATGATGTCAGGTATTATTCCCAATCCTCAACCTCAAGGTGGCCAGTCACCGCCTGGGGGGCAGCCTCAAAATCCTCAAGTATCGCCTGGGGGGCAACCTCAAGGTACCCAGTTTGTGCCTGGGGGGCAACCTCAAGGTACCCAGTTTGTGCCTGGGGGGCAACCTCAAGGACAGTACATACCTACGGGACAATACGTTCCTCAAGGTCAACCCCAGACTCAATATGTACCTCAAGATCAACCCCAATATCAATATGTACCTAAAGGTCAACCCCAGTATCAATATGTACCTCAAGGTCAACCCCAGTATCAGTACGTACCTCAGGGTTATCAACCCCAAGGTTACCAACCACCTTCCGGTCAATCATATGTTCAAGGATCTGGAAATATACCATTGAATTATCAACCCTACCCTCAACTCGGTTATGGTCCTCAATATTCTCAACCTGTTATGGGTCCATACCCCGGAATGAATGTAGTGTGGGATCCATCTCAATCCCAATAGATCTTGCAACCGAATGTACGGTTGTCATCTCAAATTGGACAACCCTTGGTTTCTGGATCACCCCAGCACCCTGTCCAGTCTACTGTTCAAACTTCTACACCTTCTGTAGCTTCTCAGTCTGGGCCTAGTACGCCTCGTACTCCACCTCAATCGACTGCTGCAACTATCGCAACATCTGTTTCATCTACCCCACCTACTTCTGGAGTATCGACAGCTCTGGTTTCTACTGTTCCTGTATCTACTCCTCAGACATCTTTACCTCAGTCTGGACCCGCGGTCCACACTTCGGTTCAGATGCCTGTAGGACAACCTGGTTTAAGTACGGTTGTCACCAGTCAACCTCACTTTATTCAACAACCGTACCAGGGACAGTACCAATTCGGTCCTGCTGTGCAGTAGCCAGTCTATCAGTATCAACCATACCCTAGGTATACATATCAACAACCTCAACAACCCCAGTACGGTCTGGTTAATCCTGGTTTTCCAGGAGGATATAATATCCCAAATGCAATTCCAATTCCTAGTTATCCTGGATATCCTCCTCCTGGGGCTGGTCTGATGACCCAGAGTTTTAGGGACCCTAATCGTCAGTTACCGTTTATCACAACTTTGGACTTGCCTGATTTGTCATGCCTTACGAACGATCCAATTAACTATCTTTTGTTTTGGCTACCAATGCCGAATAAGTTGCCTAGTGATATTCCTAAGTTTGACGGTAAGCCAGGGGAGGACCCGTAGAACCATGTGATGACTTATCACCTCTGGTGTGTGTCTAATTCCGTTTCAGATGATTCAATCCGTTTAAGACTTTTCTAGCGCACTCTAATTGGTCTTGCGGCCAAGTGGTACATTGAGTTACCGCAAGCTACTTTTTATAATTTTAGTTAGTTAGCTACTTCTTTTTTAACTCATTTTCAGTTGCCAGTCAGGTATGACAATGGCACGGAATTATTAACTTCGTTAAAGCATTCAACGTCCACTTACATTTCAGATCACATTCATGAATGGAGACGTCGACTTCGTTTAGTGAAAGTTTTTATCCCGGATCAGATCTTAGCTGAATGGTTTGTAAAATCTTTACTGCCCAAGATCACTGAGGATGTAGCTAAGGCCGGAGTCATTACTGAGGAGCAAGTAATTGCTCAAGCACAGTACCTTGACTTAGTTTATACTCAGTCAGGTACGTTACACGAGAAAATCCCCGATCTACCCAAGCAAAATCAAATCGTTGCAGCTCCTTCAGGGTCTCATGCCGCTGATGGTATGATTGGTACGGTTAATACCAAAAGTAAGAAGAAGTCTTCCAAGAATTCTTCTCCTATCATAACCTTGCCAGATTCCCCGACAGGAGATTCTTCCGTGGAACTTTCTGTTGATATTCATGTTGTAGAGTCATCTACAGATAAATCAAAATCCGGTGGTAAGAAGAAAGGGAAGAAGAAAAATAAAACAGATAAGAATTCAAAGGAGAAACCAGAAAAATTGGAATCAACAGATGAGAAACACAAACCTCGTTATCCTTGTCTCATTTGTGACGAAGAGCATTTTACGAGAGACTGCCCTCATTGTGCATAGGTTGCGAAAATTGTCAAAGGTTCCCAAACTCCTGCTGTTTTGAAGGATCCTTTTCCAAATCAAGACAGTAAGATGATAGGTTCTTCCTCAAGTGCCAACGAAGAACCCATATTGATGATGTCCCATGTTAGGATTGCAACTCGATCGCAAGATTATGGAAGTAAAAGTCCTGTTGATGGTAAAGAAGCAGCATCTTCTCATTCTAACCCATCAACCTCAGCTCTCAGTTCCGATCCACTACATATCGAGAAACCTAATCTAGAGTTAGTAATCAAACCGCCCGCCAAGGGTATACTTCGAAAGTCAGCTTTCAATCCACATGCAAGAGCGGCTCAGAACTATAACATTGTTGAAGATTTAGATGTTTCACCTTCAGCAAAGTCGGCTTTGGAAGTGCTGCAATCATGTCCAACACAGCGTAAATTACTTTTGTCCGCTGTAGGAGCTGTTGACGTTCACGACCCGAACCTTATAATTTTTTATCTAGAAAATAGTGCACCGCGCTTACCTCATCAAATGGCTATCCAGATTCTAGTGATAGTCAAAAATAGACCTGTTCATAGGACTGTGATTGATGAGGGAGCTTCAACATGTATTATGTCGATACAGTGTTGGAGGTCGCTTGGTTCTCCTTCGCTAAATCAATCCTCGACGATTCTAAAGGCCTTTCTGGCATTCTACAGGATTTACCTATAGGGGTTGAAGGTAAAACCGTTAATCTAGATGTGGAGGTGGTTGATGCCCCTCTAGATTACAACCTTCTCTTGGGCCATAGTTGGTCTTACGCTATGACAGCTGTCGTTTCATCGGTCTTTCGTCTTATAAAGCTCCCTCATAATGGAAAGATCGTAACCTTAGACCAGCTGTCTTACTTTTCATCTGACCCAACCTCTGTTGAAAGCATTCAGCATGTTGGTAAAACGACTATCCCATATAAGGATGTTGGAGTAGGACTAGTTAAAGATGCCGGTTTACTGGGAACTTTTCCTTTTCCTCCTACCAACGCATCGTCTTCTACTGCAAACATTCATATGATTTCATCAGACACCATTGTTTATGATGATCCTTGGATCATACCTTCTGAATCTAAGATACACTCATTTGGTGATCTTATGCCTTTGAGTCCGTATGAAATTGCATATCAGGCCGTGCAGTCGTTCTCTGACACATCTTCAACCAAAATTGACTTAATGAATGTGGTCCATAAGGAATCACTTTCGACATCAAACTTGGATTCAATAACGTTTTCTGAACTTGTTCAAACTGATGAGCAAATTCATGAAATCCTATGCGTCGATGAGTTACCATGGGAAGATCTTCATCACAGATCTTCGTTTTTACCCGAGGGAGATCATTCTAAAAATGATTTCTCATCAATTTTTACGGCTGAATATGTCAAGGAAGCTCAGAATCCAATGAAACACCCTGATTCCAAGTTAAACTTGGGAAATATTTCTCGAACTATTCCCCTTGACATTTCGGTTAACCCTGGAATTGTTGAAAATGTTCATATAGGTGCCTCTTGTACGGAAGATGAAATTCAAACATATAAGGCCCTATTTCAAGAATTCTGCAACGTGTTTGCCTGGTCATATGAGGAAATGCCAGGAATTGACCCTACAATTGTTATTCATGAAATCAAAACTTACCCGGATGCTAAACCCGTCCGGCAACGTTTGCGTCAGATTCACCCAAGAAAAGTTATTGCGATTAAAGCAGAAGTTGAAAAATTACTCAAAGCAAGTTTCATTTATCCGATCCTGTTGACGGATTGGGTATCGAATATTGTTCCTGTTAACAAAAAACAAGGGACAATAAGAATATGTATCGACTTTAGGGACATTAATCGAGCCTGTCCAAAATACAATTACCCCACTCCCTATATCGATCAAATCATTGATGATTGTGCCGGCAGTGAAATTTTCTCCTTCATGGATGGTTTTTCCGGATACAATCAAATCAATATTCTGCCTACTAATCAACCAAAAACGACATTCATTTGTCCATGGGGGACATTTTCTTATTGCAAATTACCTTTTGGGCTCAAGAACGTTGGGGAAACTTTTCAACGGGCCATGTCTTATTCTTTTCATGATATCAAGCACATTGTGCAACCCTATCTCGATGATTTTCCTGCTCATTCATTACATCGAGCTGATCATCTCGTCCATTTAACAGAAATCTTTATGAGGTGTAGGCATTATCAGATTAGGTTGAACCCCCACAAGTGTGTTTTCTGTATTGAAACGGGTCGATTACTGGGGTTTTTTGTTTCGAAAGCCGGCATTCGTGTCGATTCCTCGAAGGTTGAAGCCATTATCAAATTTCCTCCTCCTTCGAGTCTTCGCCAACTCCAAAGTTTGCAAGGGAAAGAAAAAAATTTACGTCGATTCATCCCTAACTACGCCAAGATCACAAAGGGTTTTACTCGGTTGTTGAAGTAGAATACTTCATTCTTTTGGGACGGGATAGCTAAGAAATCTTTTGATGCACTAAAACACGCGTTGACCCATGCACCGTTGTTGCATCCTCCCAACTACAGCCAGGATTACTTCTTGTATCTCGCCGCCTCCCATTCCACCATCGGAATGGTGTTAGTTTAGGAAGATGAATTAAGTACTGAACATGTGATATATTACCTTAGTCGAACGTTAAATCCAACTAAGCTAAAATACTCACATGTGGAGAAATTGGCATTGGCAGCTGTTCAAGCTATCCAACGTTTTCGTCATTACATTTTACTACGTAAGACTACAATTATTTCTGATTGCAACCCTATGATCTATATTTTGACCAAGAAATTGCTAGGGGACAAGTACTCCAAATGGATTGTCATCCTGCAGGAGTTTGACTTGAAGTTTGAAAAGTCTAAGTCAAAGAAATCTTTTGTTTTTGCGGAATTAATGTGTGACTTCCCGCGTGCTGACACAGAAACTATGGCGAAGGAGCCCATTGCGGACGAATCCTTGTTTCTAATCAGCACTTTAGATCCATGGTACGGAGATATCATTGTTTATCTACAACCCAATCCTTTCAGCCAGATATTTCATGATCGGAACGTCGCAAAATACGATTCCAGTCCCAACAATTCAAAATTATTGGAGATACTCTTTATCGTCGTGGGGCGAACTCTGTTTTTTGACGTTGTTTGACTCATGAGGAAGCTGAAAGGGTCCTAAATGACTGTCACTCTGGAGCATGTGGTGATCATATGTCTGGGTATGCCACAGCCCAAAAGATACTGCACGTTGGCTACTTATGTCTGTCTATGTTTAAAGATTGTATTATTGCGGTCCGAAAATGCCACAACTGCCAAATTTTTGATCGAAAGATGTGCACTCCACCTGCTCCTCTTCACCCTATAATTGTCATTGGTCCTTTTTCCAAATGGGGTATCGATTTTATTACATGTAACCCTCACTCGACCGGGGGGCATGCGTATATTATCCTTGCGATAGATTATTTTACCAAGTGGGCTGAGGCGATGCCTACATTTGAGGCAGATGGTAAAATAGCTACAATTTTCATATTCAATCATATAATTTCTAGGTTTGGCGTTCCACAAGCGATTATCATTGATCATGGCCGTCATTTTCGAAACATTATGATGACTGAACTTATAGGCCAGCTTGGCTTGCGTCACGACAATTCAACTCCTTATTATCCACAAGCTAATGGCCTGGTTGAAGCCATCAATAAAGTTCTAGTCATCATGATCCGACGAATCATTGGGATTCATCGGTCGAATTGGCACAACATGCTATTTTCAGCGCTTTGGGCGTATCGAACCTCAGTAAAAACGTCGACAGGTTTCACTCCTTTCCAACTAGTTTATGGTTTGGAAGCT